>JAAGNO010024931.1:0-28436 GCA_033439905.1 Ceryle rudis
ACAGACAAGCAAGCTGAGACCCCATTTTTCTGTCCAAGCATTTGATCTCAAAATCCTCAGGCAGCCAACAGGAGGAAAAAGTATATCTGGGTGCAGCAAAGTCACCAGGACAAATGAATGCTTCAAGAACTTGTATCCACTGAATTATCTTTTTGTCTTTAATGGACAATCAAGGGGACATAATTTCACCCAGATCTTTGCAACAGTTCATCCCCCACCCCAAGCAGACTCACTGTAATTACTGCATTTGCTTGTGGATGCCCTTCCCTCCCCGCGTCCTATGGGAAGGCAGGCTGCTTTCTGAAACGCCAGCACCCCTTAAAGCATGCCCGACTGCAAGCATTAAGTACACAAATGGTGGTCTGCACCTCTGGAGCTTAGGTGGGGTAGCAAGTGTGAATATTCTCTCGACCACAGCACAGAGAAATGCAAGGTCATGCCAGGGTACTGTGTGTGCTTTGATCAATGCCATTCCCAGTACTACAGGAGTAGTAAATTAAAGGGTATGGAGAGATGGACTCCTTTACAGCAGCAAGCAAAAACCATGCCTTGCTTTCACTTTTTGAAGGCAGGCTAGAAAAGCAGCCAGAACTCTGCAAAGTGCCTCTAAACAGCATCTAGCACCAAGCTCCACGCATCAGTAACCAGCGACTGTAGAGCACTATTATGTATTTTTAAGAAGGCAGCAGTTCGTATTAAATCCCAGCTGTGCTGCCTGTAGGATAGAAACTCTTGGTCATTTTTCTTTTCTGCCATACTGCCCTGCAGTGACCAGTAGCCGGGCAGGCTGAGCAGAGTAAATCTGCCTTCCAAATTTAGGTAAGCCTGCGTGAAAGCAGCTATGTCAGTTATTAGTACTTTTACAATTATTCTATTTAGATACTATAGTAGAGACATCATTTACTCCTAAATCTTGTAGTAGGTCTTTGCTACCTTAAAACACTATGTAAAGGAGACTTAGCACAGCAGTCTGCAAATGTAACACATGGAGACAGTACCTGTTGGACTTCTTATCATTCAGGCTAGTAAGGAATTGAGCAGAACACTTAGAAACTTTTGTCCTCGGCAATTAGAAACGAGACAGGGCTTTCAGCAGGCAAAGGTCAAAGCCAGCCTACGCAGTAACTTAACAGATTTGTTTCCTTAGAAAGTTAAGGATAAAAGTGTCTCACTGATAAAATAACTTTTGGTTTTTTTTTTTTGGAATCAAGCTAAGAAATTACTCTCTCGGGAGAGTAAGAAGGTTCAGAAAGAGTGATGGGAAACTAGTTTCTGAAGTGTGATAGATTAGGTAGGATTTTATTTTATACCATATACTATGCCTTGGCATAATTCACATAACTGCAACTGTGACGGCTCCAGCTGCAGTTCCATGACCACAGCTCCTAATTACACTGAAATGACATTCTCGCAAACCAGAACTGAACGTTTAAAGGCTACCCACTGCCCAAGTTGAAAACCACTGCTTACAGCTGGCTCTTTGAGGCTACATATACAATTAATGTCCTTTGCCTTCCTTTCCGTCCCACTGTAGTCTCAAACCTTCCCTTCCCAGAAAGTACTGTGGTCCTCCACAACCGCCTGAGACATTCTGCACTTTTTCCAGCACCCTCAGCTCCCTCCCTCTGCATCAACTGGGCACCATAGCTGTGTGAGCTGACACTCCAGTCACTGCAGAAGTAATGTCTGCACCAGAAATTTTTTTTTTTTTTTTTTTTTTTGAGCTCATTCAAAGTGCCTGGGCTTTGGGGTAGGGTTTTTTGGGGGTGGGGTGGTGTTTGTGTGGATTTTTTTTTGTTTTGCCTTCCCCCCACCTTTTAAAAATACAAGAATGTAGGAAAGAGTGAAGTAATGGACACAACATAACCTTCACTTATTTAAGCTATGCTACACCTTTAAGACAAACCAAAGATTTATTTAATCAAAATAATTTGCAGAAGTTAAAAACACAACCTGCACAATTAACTGTAACAAAGGCCCATGTTCGCTCCCTTCCAAATAAAACCACATTTGACTTCATATGAAAAAGTGTTTAGGACTTCCACGGGAAGATGATTTTTTTTATTATTTTTTTTTTTTAACGGAGATTTGCCATTTTTTTACCCCTGATCACAAGAGTTAGCTGAAAATGTGATCATTTTCTCAATTCTTTAAGAGCCTACCAAAGCTACAACATGAAACTATCAATGGCATTATACTGTAGTACATGTTACAATTCACTGAAAGAACGTGAGGGATTTAAACAAGGCCTTAAAGAAAGTCAGCAGAAAGGATCAGTACGTGTAAGTGACATCTCTGGAAGATCTGATATCAACCACGTTTGTCCCATAAGGCTACAGGTCACCTTCGCACATTAAAACACACATTCTGCACTGGAATCTGACGATTCTTCTAGAACCTTGAAGACGCCCATTTTTTCTTTTTTCATTTTTTCAGAGGTCTTCATTTGATCTAGGATTAAACCAAAACAAAGGTCAATAATAATACGTGAAGCATCTGCAACCTCATTATTGCAGATGTAAACACTATGTATTTTTGTTTGGATGTAGAAAGCAAGATGATAAAATCTGTTTGCTCATCAACAGGTTGCTACTAAATGTTTGTGCTTTAAAAATTTTTCAGTTGTGTATTTTAAGAAAAAAATAAACCAGCAACACCTGTCTAAATCTGAGTGGACATAAACAGCTTTAAAATGTGCCTGAACTAGTCTCATTTTTTCCTGAGAAGAAAACAGAATACAGTAAACTTTAGTGAAGTTACTAGGAAAAACAGAAGAAATTTATGGTTCTGCTAAGCATTATTATTTTCTGAAGTTCAAAGACCTACATCTTGTTTTCCTAGCACTTGCAATCACTATTGGCCCTTCCAGTGAATACAAAGCTAATAAAAAAGTATTGTCTTGATATCAAATTTAATAATTAGGGATTATGGGTATGTAGCATTTCAGTTTCTAAAGCATTAACTGCAGTTAGCCCTACTAAATACTCAGTACATAATGCTAGACTAGTATCTTTGTATAATTTTGACAGGTTTAATATACTAATTTTGCTTAGTATAGCAATGAAAATGAAAATAACAACTACCATTATAAATATGATGCGCACTAATAGCAGAAAATAAATCCACCTTCTCCACCTTGAAAGGAGAAATCAGATTGTTTCACAGCCTGAACTTGTGAAAGACGGACCATACTGTCAGTGCATCGAACTAATTTTCTGTATTAGCAGTCAGTGAATAAACAGGTTTCTAGAACTGAAAGAAGCAGGTTTCTAGAACTGTTTAGATAATATAGGAAAAAAGAATTAAGTATAGCAACAGTTCTCCCTAGGTAAAGTTATTTTACTCAAACTATACATATCGTATGTATTTAAGGCTAACTACCATTCTCACTCCTCAATTCTGTAATGACTGATTTTCTCTAGATCTATGCTTTGAGGCTTATCTGTCCTAAAGATGTTAAAGGAAACAAAGCACACTAAATCTAGTTTTGACTAACTGGACAATAATTTTACTTTTTCAGAAAAGGTTTGGTTTTTTTTTTTTTTTTAATATCTTGGCCTGATCAAGCACTAGAATTTGCAGATAACCTCAAGAAAAACGCTGTGATTTTAATTTTTTTTAAACTATTTGATCCACCAACAAGCCATGGTAATGCTGAAAAACTAATTTTTCCTGCTACCCAAAGAGTAGACTGTATTTTGAATTATGATAGTACCAAATATGTTGCTAAAGAAGTTTGCTGAAGTAAGTATTTTCAGAAAATTATTTTTATTTTTCATCAGTTACAGCAAGTTACAGGGAAAGTCATTTGCAGAACACCTCCTAATCTATGCCTTTTGTTCACAGTATGCTCAGGATATACTATTCGTGAGTGAGATTTTCTGTAATACTTTTAAATTCTATTATTCATTCTTCAGCAAATTAATGCGTGGACTCGATCTTAAAGGTCTTCTCCAGCCGTAATGATTCTATGATTCTAAATCCTACTGGAAATGTCAGAAAAGTGGCTAAAGGGTCCTCCTTCAGATGTACAACACAGCTGTAGGGAAGTGAAGCTATGGCAGCTTTCTAAATATTAAAGACTCTTACAAAACATGAATTTACTGTCGAACAGGAGAAAAAAAACCAACAGGATAAAAACCTCAGACGTACCAATAAGATCACTTCTATCCAAGAGTAACTCTAGATCCTTATCACTGATTACTTTTTCTTTAGATCCTTTAACTTCCCTGTTGAGGAAGAAAAAAATCTCTCTTAATACAGATAAAAGCATGCTACCATTAGTATTCCATAGAAGGCAGTTTTCCCACACAGCAGAATCCCCAAGACATTCTTTCTTCAATGAAGATTCATGTAACACTTTGTAAGGCAAGAGCTACTGACAACTGCTTGCAAGCTGCAAGATACAAACTCACGGTCCAAGACAAATATGAGATCTGCATACCTCTCGTAGTCTCTGGATTTCAGTAATTCTATTAATTCCTGAGGGTCCAGGCAGCTCTTTGACTGTGCTAGACCAGATCTGCCACCTTTAAACTGATCTGTAGAAAGGAGAACAATTAAGACAGTACACAGGCACAGGACAAATTCTGCAAATCGTTAAATTGGCGCTGGATGCGCGTATCAAACAAGTTATTCTTGCACATCAAAACTAATGCTGTGTTTCATTTTTTAGCCCTTATGTAAACACGCCTTAGGCTAATAGCTTAAGTGGTAAAAAAAAAATCAGTGAGTGATACACAAAGAGTTTACATGCAGGCCTTTCACCTTCTAGCTGTAGTATGCAGAAGAACTGATTGAAACACCAATTCAACATGCACACGCACACACAGAGCAGAAGAGCCATTAGTTTTACTTACAGTAAAAACATTGTAAATAAAGTTAGATGGTGGATGTTGAAGTTTGTTCCCTTTGTACTGCAAGCTGGTTGAAACAAAGCAAGCAGCATTAACCACAAGACAGAAAATATGTGAAAGACGTGGCTTGCAAAGAAACCATCCCTCCCTTTAATGGACTGCAGACATGACCAAAAAAAATGCACCTGCCACAGGTTGGTTTCTTGAAGAGATTATGCTAATGCTTATCAACACACAAATCCGGATGTCTGCCCAAATATTTTAAAAAATTATACAACATTATTATTTAACTAAAGCCGAGCACAAAGTCAAGCTCAGTCTTGCACACTTCAAGGAGACAGACAAGGTTTACTGTTCTGTGCCAACTTCCCTCAGTTTTTATCAACACATATACTTATTTTGTTAATGAGTCTTCATCAGTCCCTTTCATCACACTTGTTGCTGTTCTTTCCTATGTATTGGTTTCACAAGTTCTTCCCACACCTTTTCCCACCTCCCTCCAAACACTGGCTGTTCCTCTGTGAAGTGCAAATCAGATACAAGTCCAAGAGGGGTCTGAGCTGTAGGCTGCTCTCCATCATTAATATTTCCTGCTGTGACACACAGGATGCAGGCCCTGTCATGCATAATTAGTGATGCAGTCTCTCTCAGTTTTCAGAGTTTCATAAACTATGTGGCATTGAATTAGTGTTGTACAGGTATTGGGCTGAAATAATAGTGACACAGAGAAAAATACAGAAGGCTCTATCATGCACTTTAAATAGAAATTTGTGTCCATCACTTCCCCTTAGTTTCTCATCTACCCATTTAACTAAAATCATGCCGGCTCTCATACAGTTTCCTAAGCAACTTTCTTCAATAAAACAGAAGCACAAGATAGAAAGAGTAACCTGGTGCTGAGGCCAAAGATTCTATTTTGCAACAAATTCCAGTACTTGTACTGTACACACCCTACTGAGCAGACACCGCTGAAAGGCCTGGCAAGTAAGTCTTGGGATATCCATTCGTCATTCATTCCTCTGAAGTTTCAACACTTTTTCAGGATTCCTTACATGACCTTTACATTTACACAGTGGAACCAAAGGTTCCTGGAGAGGAGACCCCTACCTAAGCTGCAAGATTTAGATAGGATTCATCAATAGTTACCAAGATAAATATTCAACTTACTGCAAAAATGAATGCGTGACCCAACTTGACACTTAACCTCCTTCCTGTGCAACTAGCCCTAGTTCCCACTGCTACTTTATTATATGTCAGTCATCTACTATTAGAGCCCATTCTGTTTTGTGCACTCATCTTGCCACTTTGGTTTTAACTTCAGGTTGGACTACAATCAAATAATTAAAATACAAATTTTTCTTAAATTGGTCATTAACATGCCTACAGAGTGGCAAACAGGTGGCTAAAGCTAGGACAAAGAGGGTGTCTAACAAAGATCAGCCAACATTATCCAAAAGCACTGGAAAACATAGCTTAGGCTTGATAAGCAGTGCACTCTGCAGTAGACAAGTTACAGGTGTGGCCTTTCTGCCTCTATGTCCTCATGAAAACAGTTTGGTCCATCTGTCCCTGTCCACCTTAATACACTATGAGAAGTTCTTAAACTTCTTTAAAGTTTAATATAAGGCCCATACCAAGTTACAAGAATTACTGTATTTTTTTCAAGTGAGCTTAGTGTTTGGAAAATTCTCTAGGAAGCCACTGTCCAAACATCACAGAGTAAGCTATGGAAGCCAAGAAGGATTTCTATAGCAAGTACACAAGAGAAATGTACCCCCAAAACAGATACTTCAACCCAAACACTTCTGAAGGCTTTTTTAGTATTATCAGCTAGATAATCAAGAATGCAACAAGAATCACCATTGTTCTGCACACGAAACCAAGGACTATTGTTCTATTCGGCGCTGGTTAATTGTTCCAACAGGACTATTCTACTGTTGTTATAACGTACTGTTCTGAAATTCAGAAGGACGGAGGCAAACAGGATTCTGAAATTTTGAACAGTGACTTTGCAGCTCTAGCATTTGCAATCTCAACAGAGTTTCGCAGGAACTCCCCAGAAACCAACTTTGTATAATCTCTACCCATTTTACCCATTTTAATGGGAACATTCCCTACTCAAGCAAGTTTGCCAGTGCATCTGGAAAAATCTATCACTAAATTTCCACATCATGAAACCCTGCTGTAGATGTCACTGGGTAGACCTATTGCTCCAAATAAAGAATTTTTATAAATTAAACAGCAAGCAGGAAGAATTTTTATATTTGCTTTTCCATTTACATTCTGGTTCATTTCATTAGATTTTTAAACGATAAATCAACTCGGACTCATCACCTACCCCCAGCATTTTCCATGCTAGAAGTCTAAAGAACGTTTGGGTCAAACAAACTATCATCTTGCTGACAAGCTGCCAACAACTGCAGAGCTCGACTCTCTTATTGACCGGTTTTAGCTGTTTTCTTCCAAGGGCTCACTGTCCCATTACCCCTCTGAAGTGCTTTCCTTTAATTTGCTGCAGAAGATATTTGCAATGTGTCCAAGAATGTACTTTGAAAAAGCAGTACTATATAGCCAACTGCTGGAAGAATAAAGCTTTTTGTGTGTCATAAAAAATACTAAGTCACAAAATGGAGCATTAAGAGTTCTCTCTTGAGATTTAAAGAATCAACACATGCTTACAAGAAGTTATAAGAGAAATACTAACTTTTGTGGATAATCAGCTTCTCCAGCTTCCTTTTGGCAGCAGCTCTCTCCACAATCTTCTGGTCAATAGTATTTGCTGTCACAAGACGATAAACAACAACCGGCTTTGTCTGGCCAATTCTATGACACCTGTCTTGGGCCTGCAAGTCCGACTGGGGGTTCTGAGCAGATAAAGAAACAACTTAGCTGCACACCATTAAACCTTTAAGAGATGTACCACAGGCAGCATTTTCAATAGTGAGCTCTGAGAGCTGAAGCAATAAGCTGGCTAGCTATGATATAACAGGACTCTACATCTCTTTACTCTTAAACTCATCCATGCCGAGCTCTGCTGCTGCAGCTGCACAGCAAGCTTGGACTGCTTCTGCACTATCTGCTGCAGTTTTCAACATGTTTTCTATCACAATTTTAGCTGAAGGTGTTAGTTGTAGGTTTGTAGGTTTTTGTTGTTGGCTGCTTTGTGTTATTTTTGTGGGGGGTTTTATTTGTTTTTGTTTTGTTTTTCTTGGAGGATAAGAAAAAGTATTAAAGAAGTTTGCAGCCATTTTTGAAGCTGTTTTAGTTCTCCAGAAGCTGAATAATCATGCAAATAGTAGAGCTGTCTATTAAAATAAATTGAAGACACAGAGGTCCTTGTCCTTTGTCATTTCCTTTCCTACTCATCTTCTTTCCAGCCTCTGCACTCAGAGGAGAAACAGAATAGTAGCTAGCCTAAAACACAGGTGACAAGTCACTGGAGGGAATTCAAGTGCCTGGTACTGACATGGCAGCTACTGGAATGGGAAACAGGGAATGTGTAGAAGGTCCAGCTACATTCAAATCGAAATACAAAACTGAAAGAAGAAAATGCATCTTCAATGGCAGTAGAAAAAACCCCTCCTGCTTTTGGTGTAACTCAGGGGCAAATAGGCTATTTTTGGATACCAACTCTAACATTAAAAAGTCCTAGCTTACTGAATGTAAATGAGGCTGTCTATTTCATCTATAACATGTTTGCATACACTACATATTATCTTAACATAACACCTCAAAGTTGCAGAAGTGGTCTATAACATAATGTGTTAGTAAATAATTATCAAAAAAGCAGCAATAGCAAAAGCATTTTATGACATACATCATCAGGTTAACAGTCTGCCAACATACCCAGTCACTATCGTATATGATAACTGTGTCTGCCGCAGTTAAGTTAATGCCCAAACCTCCAGCTCTTGTGCTCACTAAAAACAGGAAGACTTCAGGGTCAGTATTAAATTGATGCATCTGGAAGAGAATTTGTCTGTTAAAAAAACAGCAGATGGATCAAACACAACATAGTTAATGTTTATTTTGAGAGACCTATGTTTAAAAGTATAAACACAGATAAAACACAGCACACACTGTCAGAGGCCAAACAGAAACTTTAAGGAACATTGAATGCATCTGGGACAAGGACAAGACCAAGATGTGGAAGCAATTGTATTTTGTTAAATGATGATTCCAGACAATGATTTGGAGATGACTAGAGGAATGTATTGTCCAAATCACATTCACCTCCTTCCACATAAATCTATCATCCAGTGATATTTTCTTCTCCAAGGTGAGCACAGTCCAAGCTGACAAGAGCCTGAATATATATCCACTTCTTGACACAAGCAACAGTCTACAATACTGATGACAACTTGATTGTAACTTCCAGCCACCTTGTATACCTCCCTCCTCTTCAAAATGAGGAGTAACTTTCTGACCTTCTAATTCACATCTACTTTCACTGCAAGATGTTTCCAAGTGTCAGCACAGCTTCTTGATAGGTCTGCAATACCAGTCAAAGCCTGGTCTGCTTAGTCTGACCACATACTGGTAGAAAACTGGAAGAGTACAGTAATTTTCAGGATCTTAATCATAGTAGAAGAAAAGAAACCATCACCCCACTGCCAGGTGGAAACAGCTATCCAAGCTCTCTAAAAGCCCCATATCCTCTGGGCATTCCTGGACATCAGCATCTGCAGCACCAGCAGCAAATCATGGCACTGAGAAGAGCCTTGCTGAACATAAGACTGGTGACATGGAAGATTTCTCTCATCCTGCACCCATATCACACTGTGGTATGCGCACAATCAACTCCTAAAAATCCCCACAAGCCAGCAGAACAAAATATTACCAGCTTAGCAAGTCACTGTATCTTGCTGACATGTTGCTAGTTAGCCTTTTCTCTAAAGAATCTGCTCTACCAATAGCAACCTAAGTGCTTAGGGGTTTGGTTTTTCTCAGCCACACACACACACAGAGCAAAAGAGAAGCACAATGTGAGCTAGATGATATATCATCTGCCACTGTTTTCCTGTATCTTTATAAACACCTGTGCATACTTTGGAGACCAGAAAGCAATTGCAGCACATCCCCTGGATACAACCTTTGTACTTTCTCCATGTGCACATTACTCTTTTACATGCCTGTAAAGCCTCAGAGCTTTTCCAGAACCACCCTGCCTGGCTGTTTTTCATGATACACATGCCTCAGTAGTAAGGCATTCTGTGGTTATTTGAAAGAACAAAGGATTGCACTGCAACAAATCCATGCACAATTTCAGACTAAAGTTACCCACCAGGTACAAAACCCCATTTCCTGGGAGTCTACTTTCTTTGGGAGCATACTGCAGGTCTAATAGCCATAGATGCTGGCATCACACCCTAGATGCTAGGAAACAATACACCTAGGATACACTGGATTAGCATCTACCACTGTCTAGACATACCACATACTTCAATATAGATACTGATACATTGCATACATCTGGGTAACAGAGTACATGAGCACCCATCATTCTAGGCATACCCCAAGATATTGATTAGTAACACATTTCAATGCTACAGTATTTCTAAGTTGCAGCAAAGATGTCAGTTTTCAACATAGATGTCTTTTGCCTGTTAAAGGCTAAATGTTGTGCAAAATCACATCCCAGTGTCACAGAAACAAGCAGAATTTGCTAACAGGTTCAAAGGGCATGTAAATCTACTTACATTTTCTTCTCTCTCTGAGTAGGACATAGAGCCATCCAATCGACTAAATTTGAAGTGTCTGAGATAGCAGTAATCCATCAAAATGTCAAGCATCATAGTCATTTGCGAAAACAACAAGACCTACAACACAAGGAAGATTCCTTAGTACCATTTTTTGGTTATAAGGAGACAAATATGTGCCCACCCAATCATTAGTTTTACCTTATGTCCTCTTTTTTTCAGTTCTGGAAGCATTCGGTCCAAGAGTAGAAACTTGCCTGAAGTCTTTACTAGATCTTCATCGACCTTAGAAGAGGGAAGAGGGGTTCGAATATTAGGAGGGAAGGCTACCAAAGGTTTCCCTGACTCAGAAGCACCAACAAAAGCTGTCTGAAAGCTTCTCACAGAAACAAGCTTGTAACCATCTCTTTAACTAAAGATGCAAGATTGGAAGCACCATTAATTTTTGCAAACCACACTGAATCAGTAAAATAATGATGAAACTAAATAAAACCCCACCATCACTTATGCCCAAATAATTAAAAAAGTAAGTTAGTTTTCATCCCATTTCTGTGAGAAACAGCTCTGACAGTTTTAATTTTTCCACATGGAAAATCACTGTTGTTTCTTTCCCAGCTTGCCGTGAATGCACAAAGCTTCCACCTACTGGATATACAGAAGCACTACTGAACAAGTTACTACATATGAGCCAAGGGACAAGTTTCACTCTGCTACCTTAGACCTGACTTTTGCTCAAGAGTTTGGTAGATCTAATTCTTGCTATGGGCTAAGAGCACGGATGTAGAAACTTCTGAGGTCTGAATCATACAGCAACGACCTTGGTAATTCCTAATCCATTTACCTGAGCTCCTGCAAATGGTGTCAACTGTCAAATGGCCTGAGTCTTCTACAAGTGAATTATTTTCACCTCATCACCCATACTGGGCTCTCTGCTTTTTATGCACTGACTTTGCACTGACAAACTTCACCAGCTTGCTCCTGAGTGTAGCTGAATCTGTTATCACTCACTGAACAAGAAACATGTCTATACATGCCCACAAACCTACATTCAGAATGTGCAAGCAACTTCCAGTTGTTTAAAATTCTTTTAATTCAAATTAATTATTACTTTCCTATACTGCCAACTGCTTTGTGTAAATTAAACTACCATCTGGATTTTGTGGTATAATTTGCATTTTATTCCCTTTTGAAGAGGAGAAAGGATGCTGTATTCTCTCAGCAGAGAACTCTGTTGTACTTGGTTCAGCCCTTCAACACCTCACACTAAAGACTTACCGCTGCACTTCCTGCATTATGTACAATTTGTTATGAACAGTTCACTAACTTCAGCATTTTTTGTTTTGAAAATTAACCTTTGTGAGGCGAGCTCACAAATCCTAAAACACCACAAGACAATGGAACTGTTTGAATTCAGTATATTTACTCCCAGTAGATGAACACTACTATCATGAAGAACACTATGGCATCGCTGTGCAAAACCTAAATGGGCACAGAAGCTGAACTGCTGCTGCAGGAAAGTTTAAATAATGGTTTAGTACACTGCTGGAATTCAGTGGGAAGGCATATGTAAAATACATTGAAAAGGTCATTTATTACTGCAGTCAGCTCGCAGTCTATTGCTTTTTAATGCCTGGAATATTTTTTGCCACAATCCTTTTAAAATATGTACCTTGAATTGTTGCGTAGCAGGGTCCAATGGATATTCAATAAGATAGGGGTGATTACAGCATTTCCTCAGTAACATCATAATATTTTGCAGTTTAAGGTTCACCTCTGAGTCCATGGGAATGCTCACATCTACCACTGGCCTTGAAAAAGATGTCAACTTATTAGTACAGAAAACATCACCTTATTATGCTACAGATACTACAGAGAAAAAAAAAAACCAAACAAATAAAACAAATCTAAAATCAAGCAATGGATTCATGTGCTGTGTTAAATGTCCTCATAGTTAATAAAGCTATTATCGGGCAAAATTACTTTTAGTGTCACACTTGTGACCGAAGGCACAAGTTATTTATTGGTTTTAAATACAAAAAGGCAGTCAGTAGTAACCAGAAGCAGAAAAAGAACTTGTGCAAGTCACCCAGGAGAGAAAGGAACAGAAGCAAGCCTTCTCTAGAAAAAATGGTCAGATCTCCTGCAGAACAATACATAAGCTATTCCAAAATCAGCTAGCTCTGTCCATCTCATTTTGGCCACACGTATGCATTGCAGGATTCACAGTGAAGACAGCCATTTAGCTCTTCCACACGTACATACAGCATAAGGGATCCATGCATACCGTAAAACTAACACAAACATACATTTAAGTGGCTGTTCTTGCAAAGTACACTGTGCTACAATAAAATCTAACAAAACAAATAAATATATTTCAAACCTGAAGATTAACCTGGGTTTCCTCTACCCAAGGGACTTCCAACCAATTTAGAGCCACTAAACCCAAATTAACAAATTTAGACTTTGCCAAACCCGGGAATAAACACGAGCCCTCAGCTCCCTCAGTCCTGAATCTCAGCCTATATATTTTACAAATTTTAGCAAGGAAACTAGCTACTTCTCCCTTTTCTCCCTTCGTCTTTGAGCCCAAGCTTTGCCTCGAGTATTCCTGAGTAACTCCACAGAAACCTCAGAGTTAACTGTACTTAGCACACCAAAACTACCACTTGTCCTTTGAGCCAACAGAAGTTATACTTCTGAACACAACTGGACATTGGTGACAAAAGCCCACAAAACTTAGCAATAAGCCAAGCTCCTCAGATCTTTGTCCTTATTACTATCTGTAGCCAGGACCTAATCTATTACAATAAAACCTCAGATGAAGCAGTTCTTCCCAGCCTGGCACCCAACACCATCTTAGACCTTAAGGTTTTGGTGAAACCACAATTCTTCACTATCAAAAAGTATTAACAGCCCATAGAAGTTACATTTGACACTAGAACATTTTAGCTCATTATGGATTATCAAAAGCACTGTCATCACAGAACCTACCTAAGATTGTGACAAATAACAGGGAGTCAAGAAGCAATTTTATTGCTTGATCCTGCAAAGGTCACAGGTCTAGGAGGAATGTCTTGTAGATAACTGCAACTATTGGGCGAGTGATGGTACAACCTAACCATTCCTATTATGGTCCAATGAGTATTAGGTAAAAACAATGAAACAAATCAAAGATACAAGGATAGTGAATTACAAGAGGCCGTTCTTCTTGGTCAGTTTGAATAAGATCTGGAAGCAAACTAAGAAGGAGATATTCAGTATAATAATAAAAAAGAATCTTAGGACAGGCACCTCTCTTTTTCTACTTCCTCTTGCATTTTGCTGATCAATTTTTCCAAGTCATCAGATGAACCATTATGTTCTTCACAATAATCAACAACTTTTCGACTACGGCGTTTTGGTCGGCCTGTAGGACTCAACTCCACTACTTCTTCCTGTGGTAAATTACAGTGTTGCCATCAACAGCAGATTCAGATTAAAATTCAAAGGCATATGCTGACCCAAGAATTCTAACTGCTGAAAAGAGGTCTCAGTGATACTCACCATGCAATACTTACTTAGAGTCAGCAGGCCAAATTTTAAAGGTCTATAATTGCAGCTTGATTTTTAAAAGCTGTATTACTACCCTACTGATTTTACAACAGAAACTGTCAGCTCTAAGAAAACTGTCTTTTTCCCCTCAAACTACAAGTAAGCAAGAACTTATTTACACTCATGTTGTATTAGTTCTATGCCCACTGAGACCAGTCACTGTAAATTAGAATAAAAGATCAGACTAAAAATTTAAGCAAAAGTGGGTTTAGTTACAATGGTAGCAAAGCAATACCAGTGGCCTTCTGCTTAAAAAACATTAATATCAAGCACATTTCTAACATCCCTATCAGTAGATACCTCATTATTTCCAAGCAGTTTCCTAATGGTGCGATTTACAATAGCAGTATAGAAAGTTTCTTGCTTCTTTGACAGCGGTGCATATACCACAACTTCTCGTTTAGGAGGAACCTCAAGAGCAACATCAGATTTCAGTCTTCTCAGTAAGAAGGGTGTCAGAATCTGAAGTGTAGAGCAGATGTGTTACAATTACTCAAAGCTCTCAACGTGGCTAGTTTAAAAAAAAAAAAAAAAACAAAAAACTAACTGGTCTACTGATATAATACTATTTTAATAATTTAAGTGAGTTAATTTGCAGTCCATATTTCACTTTTTAATATGGATGCCTACTCCAGAACTTTTACACACGTGCTGGTAATACAGGTGTTTAAACAACACACCCATTGACAGGTGAAAAATTTTAATAAGAAGTGGTTAATAAGGGTGTAGTAGCAGCTACTACAGACCTTTCAAATAATTGTCATTAACTAGAGTAATTTTATTATAAGACAGCTCATTTTGATTGTTATATTTCTTAAATCAAGTTTTTTCTGGGAAAAGCACCAAGCCTTTAATCAAAATAAATAATTAATTGTCAGTGACAATTATATCTAGAAGATAAAATTTTTGCATTTCACCATCAGCTTTATGATGGGAAAGTGGTAATTCTGTAAGCATTTACTTCCACACAACCCTCTTCAGTTTTGAGTGTTAGTTTGGTTTTGAAGAGGCACGTTATACAACTACTTTGTCAAAAGGTATTCTGATCAACACAAAAGTTACATAAATTCCTTCAAAGTTATCTTTCAAGAAAATAAATATAGCAGTTAAATCTTTTGGCAAACAGAAGCAAGTAACTGCAAGTAAGTTTGACTAAACTCAGTTCAGATCCAAGAATAAAAAGGAGTCGTTATCAAAGGGGTATATTGTCCCTTTCAGCATTTATAAGTGCTGTAAAGACTGAATTAAAAAAAAAAAAATCAAATCAAACAAACACCCTGCACACCCCAACAGCCCCCCCCCCCCCAAGTCTAAGGAAGTTCAGAAGTGTCACAGCAAAAGTCTCAGGCTTAGAATTCAGCTCCACAAACAGGGTTTTGACACACTACAAAATAACAGTCATTGTTAGAAATAAACCATGAATAAGTAAAAACCTGATGCAGCATATGTAAGATGTTTTGCTCCCTTTCTTTAGCAATAATATCCTCAGCAGTTTCTGTAATGCTGGTGATATCAAACCAGGATTCAAAGCTGTGAAAAAAAAAAAGGGGGGGGGGGGAAGTAATAGCTTACTTCATATATATAAATCTTCATTTTTTAAGTATACTATTCTCTTATCCTGCAATTTAAGAGGAACAAAACACTAACATCCATCATGAATAGAGGGTAAACAGGAGGTATTCCTGAAACATATCTGTCAATTCAGAAGCTTGAGTTTAAGCGATTTGTAGAAATACTTGTATTAGTTGGAATAGTCACTATCATCTATTATATTCACATTGGTCTATATCTTTTTCCAAAATTAGTCTGAAGACTGTTTTGGCAACATTATTCCACCTGACTTCATATATTGCTTCACAAAACAATCCATCTCCCATGGGTTGCATATCTGATAGCCTCATGCAGATTAGGGAATCTCAAGCAGCACAAGGCACTTGCAAGACAAACATCTCTCCCTCCAAAAACTCATGACTTAGCTCAGCTGAGCTTCCACTATCCACAGAGCTCACAATTACTTCCTTACTTCCTGAAACAACTATATGTGAAGGCAAGACACATTCCAAAACCCTTACCATCAAATAAGCCTATCAAATTACAACCATACCATAAAATAGCTCTTCACATGCTGATAAGAGTTTAATTATTAAAGAGTCCCAATAATGCCCAAACAGAACAAAAGGGAGTAGTTTTCACCATCAGATCACAACTTACCTTTTCAAATCATCAAACACATCTGGCAACAGGAAGTTAAGCAATGACCAAAGCTCTGCTAAGTTGTTTTGCAGTGGAGTACCAGTTAACAGGAGTTTATTGTCTGCATTAAATCGTTTCAATTCTCTGATAAGGCGGCAGTTCATATTTTTAATCCTATGACCTTCATCTACTATCAAGTATTTCCAGAAGCAGTGCTACAAAAGAGAAAGCACATTTCAGTAAGTGTTAGCTTTACTCCATCAAAACATGTACCTGATAACATAAGCAGCACCAAGGGATGAGAGGATGGAGTTTATATAAGACACCAACTTGGGCAAAAAGTGTTCATCTGACTGAGGCAAAGTAAGGCTCTATGGAGGAAGCTGGATAGGCTGGAGCAATGGGTTGAGGACAGTGATATTGGGTTCCACAAGGCCAAGTGCCAGGTCCTGCCCCTGGGTCACAACAACCCCAGTCAACACTACAGGCTTGGGGAAGAGTGGCTGGAAAGCTGCCTGGCAGAAAAGGACGTGGGGTGGTGATTGACAGCCAGCTGAATGTGGCCCAGCTTGTGCCCAGATGGCCAAGGCAAACAGCATCCTGGCTTCCATCAGAAACAGTGTGGCCAGCAGGACTATGGAAGTGATCATCCCCCTGTATTTGGCACCGGTGAGGCTGCACCTCAAGTACTGGCTTCAGTTTTGGGCCCCTCACAAGGACACTGAAGTGCTGAAGCATGTCCCAAGAGCAATGAAGCTGGTGAAGGGTCTAGAGCAAGTGTCCTATGCGGAGCAGCTGAAGGAACTGGGGCTGTTTAGGCTGAAGAAAAGGAGGCTCAGGGAAGACCTTTTCACTCTTTACAACTCCCTGAAAGGAAGTTGTAGTGAGGCAGGGATTAGTCTGTTCTTCCAGGTAATAAGCAATAGGACAAGAGGAAGCAGCCTCAAGTTGTGCTGGGGTGGGGGTGGTTTAGATTGGCTATCAGGAAAAGATTCTTCACTGTAAGGGTTGTCAAGCATTGGAAGAAGATGCCCAAGGAAGTGGTGGAGTCACTATCCCCAGATATATTGAAAAGATGTAGATAGAGCGCTAAGGTACACAGTTTAGTAGGGGACTTGGATGATCTTACAGGTCTTTTTCAGCCTAAACAATTCTGTTACTCTAGTAAGACTGATATGCCTGTTACAGTAGTTTCTCACTTTGCCAGAACAAAGAGCTGAGTCCAAACAGTTAACACCATACATCATGCTTCATAGTGACTGCACTCAGAAAGCTTAGGTGATTACAATGAAACTTCTGCAAGAAGCTCATCTCACAGAACAATCAATCATTCTGATGTTAACCGTTAGAAACTAAGTACAGCTTTTACTTCAAGCCTCCCTACCCATCACCTGCAGAGAGGTTATGAAAAGAGCGGGTATGCTGTAACTATTTGCTCACTTCACTTTATGGATAGTGTTCTGTTTAAAGAACTTCTTAAGAATAAAATTCCAGAGCCACTGCTACCAAGGAAATGGAAGTAAATGCCAATATAAATGCTACCTTGAGACTCATTGTACAGGCAGCACACGGGGTTTATTTTACTACATTCAAAAGCATTGCTGTTAGTGAGGAGTCATTCTACCCATCCTTGGGCTCTCAGGAGAGCTTAGATACCTGCAGAGCATTTCTGTCTCGCATTGCAATTTCGAATGAAGTAATGACCACAGGATGGATTTGCAGAGATCCTTGTCGACTGTGAATTTTACGAACCAGTTTACGACGTTCCTGCTGAGCCCCATGATAGAGCATCAGTGGTATCTGGGGAAAAACCCAAGAGTTTAGAAGTCAGGTGAACTAAGCTTATTTAAACCCGAACAGAAGACAGTAGAGATAATTAGGTCTGTTGCAAGAAGGCTGTAAATACATAGCAAGTCCTGGCACAGTGTGCAGTAACCTCATAAACAACTACAGTTAAACTGATGATACAGAGAAAGTTTCAAGGCAAAGAGTTAGAAAAATTAAATTTTTTTGTTCTTTCGAACCTAAGAAAAAAGAAAATTCTTTCTTTTACCTCTGGAGCAAATCTCTTGAATTCAGACATCCAATTTGGAAGAGTAGACAAAGGACCACATACTAAGAATGGCCCAGGGACTCCTCGCTCCACCATCAATGCTATTGTTGCAATACACTGGATTGTCTTCCCCAGACCCATTTCATCAGCTAAAATGCCATTGATACCATTTTCCCAAAGCATCTGCATACACAGAAAAAGAAATGTAAACGCAAAATAGCCAACATACCTTAAGAACACCACCTGTAAAACTCTCTACTAGGCACATTATATATTACAGGTAAGTAAAATTTCTCCATGATGAAAATACAAGCATTTTGTAAACCTTGGATAGTTTTAACGTAGGTTTATGTGCTTCAAGGAAATTAAGTGCAAATTTAAGGGCATTTAAAGCAAAAAACAGAACAGTACCAAAGGAAGGAATGTAAATTAATGTTACATTAAAATGCACTTCAACTATAAGCGCAGCTCACACTACCCAAATTTTCACTCACCCCAGCTCCAAAGAATTCCCCTGTCTCCCCTCTCTGAAAGACCAAGTTATTGTGCTGATGTTTCAGTTTTATCTGTTCAAGTAGCTTCTACATGCACAGCCACTTCATCATAGAAAAAGGTGTAATCCTGACCAACACAGTCAGCTGCTTCAGCAAAAATTCAGCAGATTTTGCTCCAGAAAAAAACCCAAGCAGACATTGCTTATTCTGACAAGTGACAGAGCAACCTCTTCCAAAAGAGCAAAGACAATAAGTGTTCTTTGGCTACTTTATCTATTCATAAAGATTGGTGAAGGTTATTAAAACTGAGGGCCCAAGGAAGCTACTTTTTCCCCTCCCAGAACAGGCCTGTCTACCCTATGCACTTTCCAGTGACACAACAGAGTGAATATAGTGGCATTCACTTGTGAGATCGGCCTATGCCTGTTAAAACAAGATACATGTGCTTGTGGGGACGAAAAAAAAAAACCCAAAACCCACAAAACCAACCAACCCAAAAAACTACCCCAAAAGCAAACAAACACACACCAACACCTAAACAAAGAAAACACAACCAACACAAACATACACACACAAAAAAAACCCAAACCACACCACGCAAAAAAAAAAATTCAAACAAACCAAGGAAAATATGAGATCAGTAGCAGAATGAAAATAGTTCTGTCTGGCTCTGATAATTAAAAAGCAAAGTTGCTCTAATTTGGCTTGCAAGGAAAATACGCATGTGGGCAGTTTTTATGGCAAATTTCTTTAGTTTTTGATTTCCAAGGATAAAGACAACACATTTTTAAACTATTATTTGCTAGACTACAAGATGCAGGGAATGGAACACTCATCTGTCAGGTCTGAAAGGTCTTCAAGAGACCCATCAGCTAGAGTATTCAAGCCCTTGAGAGGGAAAAATAGTAAAACTCTTGTTTGGTAGCATGCATAGTGCTTCTGTTTTCACAAAGTATTTGTAAGGAGAGGCTGAAAAAACAGAGGAGTTCAACAATAACAGATGGAGAAAGGGAAGATCACGGACACCAACCAGAAAGACTAAATATATATTTTACAAATATAAATACCCCTCCCTACACTGAAATGTATCTGCTTCATGACAACTTCTTCATAACACCGGATTCTTGTATCATGAGACATCATAAAAAACTGTCTCTCTCTCCTTCAACCTCCTTGTTGTGATCATACAATTTTCCCTACTGTGGACACAAGCTTCTACTGTCTCTTGCCCTCCTTTCTCTGTTTCTAATCAGCAACAGATTCAATTTCATCAGCAATCACTTCATACCCTTAGCCACTCCATGCCTTCCACTTGGTACCACCTCATTACACCTCCAGTAAAAATCTTTGGCTGCTGAAAAGGCACTGGTTGTCCATTAAATTTCCGTACTGGATCAAGGAATTGCTTGGCACTGTGTCGTACAGCTTGACACAATCTATCCTTAATGACGCTATTTGAGTCTCCATTTTTCTGCAGGTCTTCCGGACACAGGTTGTCAGAAGATCTTTCATCCTAAAGAGGGAAGTTCAGGGATCATGTTATAAGTGGAAAGCACATCAAAGCCCCACTAAGGCACAGTTTTGCCCAATTCACACCAGTTTTAATGTGCTGTGAAGTAAGCCAGCCCCTGACGCAAAGACTTAATGTAACTGTCAACTGAAGGGTAGAATTTAGTTTTAGGATTAATATTACTATGAAGATAGGTGTCAACATGCAAAATTTTAATGCCTTATGTGTGTTCTTTATTCCTTTAGAATGAAGAGCAGTGATAGCTACTGAAGCAATTTGGCTTATAATTTTCTTCCCTAAAACCTAGCAAATTAAAACCTTCCTCACAGCAGCCAGTACTTAATACAGCTACTTCCCTTCTGGAAGTGGATTCTAGAGAATGTTAGAAAGAAATTCATGCTGCGCATGTAGCTTTTAAACTACAGCAGAATCAGAAGAGAACACACCTGTTATCTCCATACTTGAATGCTTAAAAAAAGACTATGTCTTAAGGTCTTGCATGCCAGCAGAAATATTTTAGTAAATTCTTATTTCCTTTATTTTTGAAACTACAGGTGTTCTATAAAGTATAAATAAGTTCAAATTCAGTGTTTAGGGAAAAAAAAGTTTTCACCTTGGATTTCTGAAGTGCATTCATTTGCACCACTTTTTTAAACTTCTAATTCAGGACTTCAATATCTAGCAGGGAGATGTTTATTTACAGGTAAAGTTTAAAGATACACCGTGAAGTATAAAAAGCCCCTTCCCCCGGGCTTAACACACTTAAACTGCAATAACACGTTCCAACGTACCTGATTTTCCACTTTACTTTTTTTTGCCACTGATAATATTTCCTGGAAACAAATGGGAAAAAACAAACCATGCTTATATGCTTTTCAACCTTAAAAGCTACTACAATTTGGTTTTCATTGAAGAACGTGGACATGCTTAAAAAGCTTTCAATACAATATCATATACCCAAGAACCCATTCCAGTTAAAAAAGGGTAATTGAAAAATGAACTGGCAATGTAGTCCCTTCACAACTTGCCTCCCCAAAGACTTCTGTTAAAATAAAAAAGCATCTGAATTCTGCAGGTCTAACAATACAGCTTGTTACACAGATCTTTACTGAAAGAAAGTCCTATGTTCCAGACAGACTACTGTTGGCTGATCATCTCTGATGGCAATGTACGAGAACATATTGCTCTAAAATACAAATGGAACACAGCAATTGCCTCACCAGTTAAAACTTGTGCTACAAGAATCCAGCAAAGACTATTTCTATTTATAGTCTACCTCTTTGGACATAATTTCTGAGATGTTGTACGTCCCATCTTCTCTTCCTCTCTTCTTTTTTGCGCCTATAAGATAACATTTGAGTTTATACAACACATCAAACATTAAAGAAACTAAAAACACCAGTACTGACAAAAGACAAAGTCTAATGCATTACCTGATTTCTCCTCTTTGCCATCAACTGGATTTTGACCCTAGGAAATAAACACAGGAAGATGTTCATAATCTTATGCATCTCTATCACAACACAGATAAAAAAAATATAATCAGTCACAAGCCACTGCCTTTAAAAGGTCATCGAAACATTTTTACTATTAAGCTTTTTTTTTTTTTTAAACAGTGTTTTTAAAAACATAAAAAGGTTCCTGCTTATTTTTTTTTTTATTACTTATTCAGCATCTTGGTTGAATAAACTGTAATTGCTAAAATAAAAAAAAAACTCTGAACAAACTTAAACCATTTTCTTTAGTAAAACTTAATCAGAAACATCTCCTTAAAAGGACTGTAATGGTATGCAATTTCTAAGCACTACTGTTAGAATAAATATGGTATACTAGATAGATCCTGCAAATCAAGTACTGTCTAATGTTACTTAGCTTACCTACCTTGGTCAAAATTGACATCATAATTCATCAGACTTTTATTCAGAAAGTTGCATAAAATAACTGATCTTACCTTAGCAGATTTTAACATCATCTCTCTCTTTTTCTCTAACTTCTCTTTCCTCCTCTGCTCCTAAAAAAACCCACACACATTTCTTATCTTTCAATAACTTCCACAAGAGAACTATTCATTATAGAAGCAGTAACAGGCATAGAATAGACGAGTAATGTGGAATTCAGTGCACCCTACAAACTTTGTAATCTCATTAAAAGCCTCTACTGACATAATTTAAAAGGATAAAGCAAAACCTGGACAAGAAAGTGCAATTGCTCTGAATGGCTCGTCAGTAAATATTTTAAACAAATACAGTAATTTTAGAAAGACTTCAACAAAACCACTCCCAATTGCAAACTCCTTAATATCACACATATTGCATCAAGTGTTCCATGGATGCAGCTTGCCTTTAACTTCTCCATTTTATCACTTGTGTTCACTGTGGAACAGAAAGCAATGTAAGTAGCTTTCAAGGCCTTTAAGGAAGAAGTGCTTTCATGTCTTGAAGAATTTAAAGTTTTCATTCCATCTAATCTTTCTACTTGCTGAAAGCAAAAGGACCCTGGAAAGAGACCTTGGTGCTTATCAGGTGGAGCAAGACTTAGTAGTGAAACATGCATTCCATCAACGCAGTACCCATGAATTCAAGCTGACAGTTAAACTAGAAAAGGATTTTAGATAGGAGGAGGTTCCTGTAATCTGTCAGTGTCACTTTTCTGAGAAGGTTGTTGCCCTAAATCTTTTCCCAAGATTCTCTCTCTCTTTTGACAGTTAAAAGTCAAGACCAAAGCTAGATATGAACTCAATAGCCCACAGAGTAAAAACAACAAACCAAACTAAACCCAAACAAAATTTTTTTTATAGAAGCTCTTGTTTGGGAACAGCGTGGTCTCAGATCATTGTCATTTATACATTTATTTGAGGAAGGCCTGTATCAGCATCCTGAAGACATGCCTCAGCCTTCAGTAATTAACAAATAGGCTGCACAACTTCCTAGTGGTCAATTCTTTGCATCTTCCATCCTCCCTCCACATTTTCTAGCTCCCTTAAGCTTTGTTTCTTATTTAAATATTTATCTTCCTAGCACTCAGGCCAACAGAAGAGCTGTAAAGGTATCAGTGCCACCTTTACACTGTGATCTTTAATTATAATTCATTTTCTTTTCAGTCTGACTTATCTATTAATTTGTAAAACAAATTCTCTATTATGCAAATCACCACTTCATTCCTGGGCAGTAGTTCCAGTAGATTTTAATATTATTGCCACCTTAACAGCACTTTTACTTCAGTTAAAACAGCTGGATAGCAAAAATCCCAAACAGATGGCATCTTAAGAATCCCCACTGCAGACAAGAACACACCTACCTCCAGTTGCTGCTGTTCCATTTTGGTTAGCAAGAATTTGGAGTAGATGTTGCTTTTTTCAAGCAAATGTTGAAGCCTCTTATAGCGCATTTCACTCGACTCCCTGTCCCAAGAAGTGCGAGCCTGGCCAACACAACGAGAGGTCAAGTATTTAGAGATGCTTCAGAGTTAATGCTTTTAATACAGTGAAGGGTTCTTCTACAGGATAACTACAACTGTCTCACATACAACGTTTCCCTTCCAGTCATAATACATCTATGATTCACAAGTGTGTGGACTCACATGTACCTATTATGAAGTGCAGTAAGATCAAAGTAACTGAGGGTTGCTTTCATTCACTTGCATATGTTAACACAGCCCTGCAACATGCATGCTTCCAGTGCGGTAGCATAAAGTTTTCAAGGGCTCAAAGGTGTCTCAACTCTAAGTTACACATCTAGAGCAAAATGAAATTTAAGTTCATTTGCAGCCTGCAAAATTTAGGAGGAAAAAAAACCCCAAAACCCACAAAAAAACCCCAACAACCTACCTGACAAAATTCAGCATTTTCCCAGGTATTAGTTGGGAATCCTCCGCGTGCCATTTGCACAAAGTTATACTTCTTCATTAAGAAGAAGATAGTCAGATAGCTACAAAACCATCATGCCTAATTTAGAGAGGTCAAGTCAACTCCTAATGTGGAACTGGTAACTTCTACTTGCTTTACTTACTAAATCTACAGGTATCTTCTGTTGAGTTAGTCAAGGCTGTGCATTTAGAAGCTTGCAAACTACTCTTTAAAACTCAGATCAAGGCTCCCACAGAGTAAGAAAGCATTTACCCCTCTTCCTTCATCTAACATTGTTGTTAGATTGAGGTATCAAATAAATGAAAAGGTATAAATTAGCATCTCCAAGAAAAACCCCAGGAAGGCAAGACCCAGAGCTTTACAAGATGCTTATCTATGCCACTGTCCTCAGAATGTCCCCCACTGGGGGAAGGGCACACTATGACAGAAAGGCAGGGGAATCTTCTGAAACTAAACAGAGTAACAGGCAGGGGAAAAGGCATCGGCTGAATCACAGGGCAAACTAAGTGACACAGGGAAGAGTGTTTCTCTCCCCCAGAAATCACACCTTTATTTTCACAAACAGTACTCCATGTTATTCTATCAAGTAGATATCACTGTATTATTTTATGAAAGAAAGATCTCTCTCAACAAGTTGTTTGGGGATTGCCTTCTCATGATTCCCCATACAGTTTTTATTTGCTTCTGCTCCCCCCAATCCAGGGTTTTTGCTTCACATGAAAAGTACCTAAGCTTAGAAAGGTCAGCCCTTGATGGCAATGCCAAGAGAATATAATTAAAACCAAACCACTTTGTTCAGCAAATAGATATTGCTCACTTTTTATTGGAGTGAGCAGAGCATCCTTCCACTAATTGGTCAATCTGAAGCACTGTTCCCGTGACCAATTGCAAAAACTTCAAGGGGAAAAAAAAGAAAAAAAAAAAAGAAAACTCAGAGAGATGACTAACAACATTGAACTATAATGATTTCTCCTCTTTGCCTTTTGACTCATCCTTCCAAAGTGGTGGGTTTTTCTGCCCTTTTGTAACTGAAAAGGTCAAACAATTGCTACTCTTTCATCACTTCACATTTTCATATATTTGCATAGTGGTATTTTGCCATCAGCCCACAGTGAAAAAGTGAATTACTACAAATGATGTTGAACTACTGTACAAATCACCTGTCCGGGGGTTGCTGAAGCGATAAGCATAAAAACCCCAGAAGCTTCAAGAACATCAGCTGCCCCCAAGATGCCAGTAAGCCTGATTTTAACCAACATGAGGAACAACAGAAGCATGCAGGATAACAGAGCGATATATTTGCTATAGGTAAGATCTGTGGATTCTCAAGAAGTGAAAAGAGTGCGAAAAAACCCAGCCCCACTTTGGCTTTTGGTTGTGAAAGAAATTAAATTCTATGTCCCCTTCTCAATACTTTCTGTGCAATGAGATAATTTGCTCTACAGGGATTTCCTCCATACCTTCCAAAAGCATCTTATGAGACTTCCAGGAGAATAAAATATTATTTTGTAACAACTGTAGAGAAAAATACTGTAGCCTAAGACCATACTGCTAAAAAAAAAAACCCAAACCAAACCCACAAGTTTTCTTCGTGAACATAGAAAGAGTGGCTAAAATTAGTTCCAAGCCTTAGAAATAGTATTTTTCATGCTCTTAGAATAATGCTTCTATTTTTAAAGCATCAGACTCCCGTGGGCTGAATACAAAACTAGCTAAGTAATTAACAGAAAAGGGGAAAAATGAGAGCACTCTGAAAGACAGGAAAAGAACCAAACACTGATTTCTCAAGTATTTTGAGTAACAGCATTTGTTCTTCAGAACGTAATTCCCAAGAGAATTTAAGAGCTCTGTCAAGGTTGTATTTCCTCATGCCTAAAATACCTCATATAGCATTCTGATACTTTGTTAATCTCTATCAAAGATCTGAAAGCATCACGTTTTCACATTCTCCCTCCAAAACAGATTGTTTACTATCATTCGATGCTTAACACGGACATTTGAAAACATTCACAGCAAAAAGGAAATGAAATGTAGTTGTGATTATGTCATTTGTGCTCGGGGTGCACAATTTCCCTGAAGGGGTCTCTACGTCCTGCAACATAAGCAAACACAAACACAAACCAGACACCAACTCTCAGGATGATTACACATCTCTCCTGGCAGCAATGGCAGCTCAAGGAGCTCTTGCTCCCCTCAACTTCGGGAGCCTGCACAACTGCACGCAGGGAAGAAGAGCAGGAGAGCAGATCAGGACAGCGACCGGCATAAACTGATCCTTCTCTGACCAGAATTTTTCAGTTAGGCTACATCCTTGATACGGTTGTGGCCCAAACTATACCTGCTGCCAAAGGAAACACTTACTGGGCTCACTTATGGAAGGGATAAACAGTATTTAGAGAAGCATCCTACAGAGATCTAATCAGGTCGTTTGGTGGTGTCTTTGATAAAATGATAATAAAATGAGAAAAAGAAGCCTTACGTGCACATACAGAAAATGTAAACAAAAACTATTGCCACTAGTATTTCAGGGAAAAATTCAGAGGAATGTGAACTTACTACCTTTTCCAAAACCACTTTCCTTTCCTTTGAAGTAAGGAGTAGTATCTTGAATTTTTAGACTCGGAATGACAAAAGTAAAGAGATCACTTTCTCACTGCAAAGCTAAATGCCTATAAAACGCAACTGCAAGGCTCCACCGCTAGCCTTCAGCGAAAATAAAGAGCAGCCTTCAGCAGATGATCAAAGGCGCTTGCGAATCCCGGCCCCCGCCCGGAACTTCAACAGCCTCTCACGTTTGTTTGTTTTGAAACCCAAGGAGCTGCACGACACCCGGCCCACGAACTGCCCCCGAGCGGACTAACGGCCCCGGGCACGGTGCTCGGGCCCGGACAAACCCAACGGCCCTGGGGGACCCCCCCCCCGTCTCCGCGGGGCAGCCCCAGCTCGCCGTCCCCTCACCCTCTCCAGCATCTGCCGCTCCTTCTCCAGCCCCGCCGCCTCCAGCTGCTCCTCCTCCTTCAGCATGGCCGGCGTGATCACCGCCACCTCCACCTGCTCCCCCATCGTCGCTCCCAGCGGTTCTGCAACAAGCACACGGTTAACAACAGCCAACCCCCGCCCGGGCTCTCACGGCCGCTCCTCCTCCCCGGGCTCTCACCGCCGCTGCTCGCCGTGTTCTGGGCCGGCATGGCCCAGGCCGTTGGGCGCGAGGCGGTGGGGAACGCGCAACCACCGCCGTCTGGCGCGTCCCGCCAAACTCCCGCGCTCGCTGCCTCACCGCGCGCCACCTACCCGGTCTCGCGAGACCAAAAACCGCGCGCTGCTCAAAACGCGCGAGAGGCCGTGGAGCTCTCGCGAGGCCGTTCGCTCCGGCCCCTCAGGGGCCCGCCCGGAGGCCATCTTGACTTCTGGCGAGAGACGCGCATGCCTCGGCGCCGTTCCGCTTCCCTGCCCGCCGCGTAGCGTCGCCGCCAGTCTGGGCAGCGCTCTGGGCCCGCCGCTGAAGGGCTCTTGGGTCTGCCTGTCCGGCGTGAGGCCTCCGTGTCCGGCCTGCGCTGGCGCTCGTTGTTTCAGTTAAGCCGTGTTCCGTATGGCCCGCGGCCCGCCCGCAAAGCTGCAGGTGGACAGGCGCAGCGGAGCCTCGTCCTGCTCCCCTCTGCCAGCAGGAGCGGCACCCGTACTCGGCTCTATATCTCCACCTGGAGGTGACGACATATCAAGGGCTGATTATCTCGAATCGGGGCAAGGACCCGAGTACTTACTTGAACGCCTCAGATTTGTGCCACGAGAGGGCAGAGGAACTCCTGCAACTCAAATGAGACTTGTACTTCCCTCAACCGATGGAAAACCCTCTTTTCCGAAGCATAGTCCACGTTAGAAACACTTCAGCTTCACCTAAATAACACAAGCTGTCAAAATAACTTTGGGCTTATCACCTCAGATCCATTAAAAAAAAAAAAACCCGCAAACCCTAAACTGCTGTGCTAATAATTTATTGCACCTAACTGTCAAGTGGATCGCTGTTTTAAACTTGCTCCACACAGGTGGGGACCAGAGCTCCTGCTTCTAGAAAGAGACCGGGAAAGGGGGGGGGGGGGGGGGGGGGGGAAAGGGGCGGAACAACAAAGGGACCAACAAAAAACGGGGGGGGGGGGACTCTCCCACTTCCCCACCCG
>JAAGNO010024935.1:6994-27438 GCA_033439905.1 Ceryle rudis
TTGGCATGGCGGGGGGGGCGGAGGGGGGGGGGGGGGGGTGGGTGCGGATTCTGTGGCGCGCGGGGCGCTCTCCGGGTGCCCGGGCCCGGCCTTTTGGGCTCTGTCGGGCTCCTCACGCCGCGCCGCGGGGGGGGGTCTCACCTGGTCCATGCCACTGTCACATCAGCAGCGGTGTCCTGCTCAGCATCACTGAGCAATTGCTGTATCATGGCAGTTTGTCTGACAGAGTTCTGCTGGGGGCTGGAAGGCAAATGACCCCTGTTCTGCTATGCAGGGTGGATGGACAGATGGCCCAGAGGCTGCGTTGAGGCTGGAGAGGGTCGCTCCCAGCTGGCCGAGGGCCCAGAGCTGGGCTGGCACTGTGTCACCTCTGCCAGCACTGCCCCTGCTCCTGGGAACAGGGTCCCAGCTCTGCACAACCATTGCCGTCCCCAAGTGGTGGCCAGGGCTCTCCGCCTCCTTCAGCCCCCAGCCCCATCCCCTGCTCCTCCAGACACACACACGTCCTGGCACCGCAGGAGGGCTCCTTTCAGTGCCTTCCAATTAACACCTACTTAAAATTCGAATGCAAAGACATTTTTAATTTTCTTAATTAAAATTATTTCCTCATTAGATCTGAGTAATGGGATTTGAATAATAGAAGCAATGGGATGTGCCTGGCTGTGTCGGAGGGGACTGAGGTGCAGGTGAGCAGAGTAAGAAACCGGGAGTGGTGGGACCGTGCCCCACGTGTTCGGGGAGCCGGAGCCAGCTGGAGCTCAGCATCCCTCACACCTCCAGGTAATAAAATTCACCCAAGTGGCAGCTTAAAATGATAGCACAGCATCCCTTGGCTCTGCAGAGTTTGCGGGTGATGGATTGCTCCCACAGCCTCCCCTGCAGCCCAAAGCAAGGTCCAAAGGGGCTCCTGGGGGGTTGGAGATGCTAAGAGGGCTGGTCCACTCGCACTTCCATGGTGGGGGCCTGGGGTGCTGAGCTGTGGGTGAATATGGAGCAAGATCATCCTTGGACTCCGACGGCAAATGGGGGGAGCACAGCAGAGCTCCCTGTCTGTGCCACTCTGCTCCGGAATCCAGCTGCCCCCAGATAACTCCGGTTTTGTGGTTTGCTGGTTGTTTTTCTCCGCTTGCCTGTTGAGCTGGTGACATGCAGGAGACCCGTGTATCGGGACTCTGGTCTACCTGTGACTGTGAAAAAAACAGGAAAAAAAGAAAAAATGATGATGATAATACAAAATGCACTTAATCTGCTCTTGCTGCCCACACCCCCGCCCAGTGCCTGGCCTCATGGATAGGAGGTGCTGTAGTAAAGAGACAGATTAGATCTACTCTGATCTCATTTGATCTGACTGGAAAACTACCGAGTGAAAGCACAGATGTGCCAGCTCTGAATCTATGAAGCTTCCCTGCTGCTCTGTCTGCACGTCTCCTATCTGCTCCCGGTGCCTCCCTGGCTTTGTACTGTCTTTGGAAGCTTTTAATGTATTTATTTAAATTAATAATAATTTACTCATTACAATGCTGCCGATCAGTGAGTTATTCTTGAACAAGGTGAAGAGCCCTGCAAGTACTGCTTAGGGGAATTTATTAGTTCGTGTATTTGCACCTTCATTAGATGCTGTACATGAGATGATTTATACAGATCACTGCCACTTGTACCAATCCAGCCTAGAATAATTCAAAAGCAATTGCACAGATCATTTATTAATTATCACCGAAGTATTTATGCAGCATTTGAATTGTTGGCCTTTTTATACCAGCTTTTGCTGCATCGACAAAAAATCGTTGAGGGTCTAACGCATCCTGCTAACAGGATGAGTTGACTGCAGGGGTGGGCAACACCCTGCAACCCCTCTCTGCCTGGCCAAGCTTTGGCCACACAGCCTCTCACCGCAGCCCCTGGCCCAACCACAGCGCCTCGACTCACTCCCTCAAATAACCAGCAGGTATCCTAATTAATCCTCATTTCCAGCAGCAGCCGAAACGAGCTCCACGATGAGCGCAATGCCATTTGATGCAGACGAACTGTGCTTTGGTGGGAATTCAATTACACAATTTTTCCTCGCTGAACATAATGCATTTTGACGATACAGTAGTTCCAGTGCTAATGAGATGCATTTTAACTGCTGTGAAGACTGTATTTCTCCCTGCACTTAGTACACAGGATCCACTTTAATTACAGTTTCAGTGGAGAAAAACCCACAGAGTTACTACCTACATTTTACTCCTGGTAATAGCAGTTTCCTTGCAATGCCAGGAACATTATGGATTCACTTTCAAGCCACATTTTATACCAAACCACTTGATTGTGATAGCAGGGAGAAAACAACTCTGCTTTCTTCCGACTGCTCTGTCTGTGTTGTAAAAGGGTCATTTATAGCAGGGAGATGAATCAAATGCATTTGAGTCAGAACATCCTCGGAATAAAAGCTTTTATGGAAGTTGTTTTAAGAGGTTTTTGTAAGCCGTACGGGGATCAAGGCCAAATTAAAACAGCAGCTCGTGGGCCCCCACAAAGATACCCCTGGCACGGGGCCGTGGCCGGCTGGAGAACATCTCGGTGAGGCAGCCCCCAGCCCTGGAGCCAGCATGGCAAATCACCGTTGTTTTATTCCCAGGAAGAGGCACGTTTGCTCTTTGATTTCTTTCTGGGAGTTTTCAAGCCCTCGAGCCTGGCAACACCATTTCTCCCACAGGAGCACTGGCCTTGGGAGTTTGTAACCTATTTATTTCTTGACAGCCTTTTCCCTTTCTCTGTGCAGCGAGTTGGGCCGAGAGACTGAAGCAGACAGCTTGGAAAAGCCAAGCGGTTGTAAGCTGCGGGAAGCACGTGTTTGATAAGCAGACACAAGTGCTGTGGAGATCTTTAATAAAAGTTTGATCAAATGCATTGCAGCGCGTTGCATAAATCACTCCGTCACCGTTTAATGACGACACTTCACTGGTTAAGAGCTGGAAATCATTTCTGACCTCCTATAGGTGCATCTTGGCAATCGTTGGGGAAGAAAATAAACCCAATTATTTCTGTTACTTATTCATGCCTTTATTTAAGTATTTACACATCCCTTTTTGTTTAGAGTCCCCCTGTCAGCGCAGGGGGCAGCCCGAGCCCACCCGTGCCGCTGAACCGCTGAGCGCTGCAGCCGGGCTGTAACCCGCGCTGAGGTGGGTGACAAATAAAGTCGTTCCTCAGCCCGGCCAGGCAATTAGACTCTTGCTTCTGGTGCCGGGGGAAATGGCTGAGCAGACCAAGATGTATTTGCTGTTGAAATTCTTTGAGTATTGGGAAGGGTTAAAAATGTGATACCATGCCCAAAGTCTGACTTGGCTTCCCCGAGGAGCGGCTGTGCTGTGCGGGAGGAGTGGGAGGTGTTGGGGGTCGTGGTTGGGGTGATGGGCATGGGCAGCAAGAGGGGCCTCTGCAAACGAGTTTGCATGGAGTACTGGGGAGAGAGAGATGTGGTCTCTATGCCAAGTGGAGTGCATTTTGGGAGAATGCAGTCAGAAGGATCTCATCCCCCTTTTTCCTTCATTGCTTTGGAAATCAATGCTGCTCTTCTTCCAGAAAGGCTTCCTTTTCTTATTTTTTTTTTTCTTTCTTTTTTTCCCCTCTTATTCTTTTTCCCTTTTGATACTGATCATTAAAGCAAAACCAGGAGCTCACAGCTCTGTTGTGCTCACGGTGCAGGCTCCCCGTTTGCTGACAGCTCACAGCAAGAGGCTATTTAAGGGGAAACCATCTTTTTCTAAGAGTCTTCAGCATCTCTGGTGTGATGGATGCTTTTGAAGAGGATTGGGCAAGGGGCAGAGACCTTGAAAATCTAAATCCTTTTGAAAAATCAGGGCTCTGTTTCAGGCAGCCTTGCCCTGATGCCTGGCCCTGCTCTGCACTTACAGAGGCGGAGGTTGCAGGGCTGGTGAGCAGCATAAACTTTTGCAGCCCAGGCAGCCCCAGGTACTTTCAAGTGGAAAACCAATGAGAGGATTTAAAAAAATAGGATCTCACTGTCCTTTTACTTTCTTTCAGGTTGTAAATGGACCCGAATTGTGGTTTTATGGTGTTGTCTGCAGCAGCAACAGCTGAAAATATACTGATTCTGAGAATGGTAAAGCATGAAACTCTGGGAATCCCGGGACTCCAGGAACCAGGGCTTCCCAAAATGCAGAGATAGGAATAAAACCTGGGTGGTGGCTGTGCACTAAATGGAGCTACTGGACAGCTGGCTGCCCTCGGCTGCTGCCTGCCTGCTCACATCCCAGCAGTGGAAGGTGGCTGGACACCGGGAAGCTGAAGCAGGTGACCTGCACGGGGACATTGGTGGCCACTCCATCTGCCCCAGTAAAGCCCGCAAGAAGTCTTAGGCTAATCTCATTTGATGCCTGCTCATTTTTTTTCCTCTCTGCAAATCAAAATCTCAAAAATGTGGAAATAATTTTGCAGGTTCTCTAAGGCAAATACCTTTTTTTTTTTTCACTACAGCAAGAATCAGCAGAGGTTGTGAAGATGTTTCACTCATCTGGATTTATCTGTCCTCTGTGTCTCCTTTTAGGGGAAAGTAGAACTGTTCCCCGTTGGCCAGCTGAGCCTCAGCGAGGTCAGTGTGTGCTGACTGTCAGAGTGCTCTTTGCACTCGCAGCAGGTGAAGTTGTCTGGTGCCTTCACTGCAAGAGCACTCACTGCCCACCTGCCCCTTTAACCGCTCGCATCATCTCACCATCTCGGTGAAACACTGCTGGATGAGTCAACGACTTTTTTTCAGGCCAGAAATGCTGTCTAAAATACCAGCTCCTCCTTCCTTCTTCCATCAACAACCATCTAACTTGTCAGCCCCATGACAGAGGCAGCAGCAGGGACAGTGTCTCAGGACAGAGAAGTGCTGGTAGATCTTGCCCTCAGCTCACCTACTGCTGGCATCATCTGACATCTTTCTGTCCAAGCAAACAGAGATGGGGGCAGCCCTGACTGCTGAAGAGGTTTTGTAGCACACAGATGAAAACTGAATGAAGAGGAGCTTGTTTCAGATATAAAAATATGGAAATACCTAGAAGTAGTGGGGGGAAAAAAAGGCAGTAAAAAATTATCATGGCGGAATTTACTTGAGGGCAGAGATTTCACTGTTTCCTTAAATAAAACTTAATAGCAAGTTCAGGTAGTTTAAAATCTCCTTAAATCTTTGGCTCAGTAGACATCTGTGAAGGGTTACTGGTAGCTAACAGGAGGTACTGGGCTTGGTAATTAAGGGAAAAGGACTGAAACAGCATCAGGTGGTCAGGGTGGAGCTTTACAACTTTCTGAAGCTCTTGGGTATTCGGTGAGCTCCTGCTTTCCGGGCAGCTATGTTCAAAGGAAGAGTTTTACTTAAAAATCCATTCATTAATAGTACTAGAGTCTTCCAAATAATGAGACTTCATCTTGAATGAAGAAAATGACTTTGCTGGTGAGGGTCTGGCTGGCTCTTGGTGCCTGAGTGGCCAAGCCTGTGTGTTGATATGTTCAGCTTAATCATGGAGCTGTGCTGGTGTAGTCTTCACCTGTGTCCCAGCCCAAGCTCTGCTTCCAGGTAAGGTTCGATGTCAAATATTTCCCATTTTCTGTTATTTTTTCCTAATTTTGTGGCCATTACTATAGGCCACTGCAAAATTCCATGGAAATGTGTCAGCTGGTGAAACCTTTAATGGGGGATGTGCCCTGGCCAGGGATGGAGTGGGAGGGAGCTGCTCCTTAGGGTTAAGGCTGACCATCCTCTGGTGCCCAGCTCTGAGCAGGGCTGGGACAGTTGCCCTGTGCGAGTTCCCTTTTGGTGCTGGAGAGTAGAAGCCAGCTGGGTTTTTCAGTTTGGGCAAACAGCTGTCTGCCTGTTGCTGGGTTGGGAGTTTGGCTGAGGTCCTGCTGCTCAGACCCTGTCCTGTTGCAGGTGGAAAGAAGGATGAAGGGCAATTTCTCACCTATGGACGTTTCAGCTTTTAGTGACTTCCAGCTTTCCCCAGGCACTGGGTGTAAGGGTCTGTGAGGTCAGGTCCAGCCCTGTGTCTTAAGTCATTCCAGTCTGCTCAGCTCCCTTCTAACTCTTTCCCCTCCCCAAACATAGGTCTACTTCAGGGTCTTTGTGGCAAAGAAATGGCAGCCATCTGTTCAGCCTGCACGAACTTTTGTGGTAATTCTCGTTTCCATGTCTTCTGCAATAAGAATCTCAGCTGGGAAGAGAGGTTACCTTGCAATGCCATATGCCCAGAGTTGTTCCACTGTAGTCTCCTAGAAGCACTAACATCTCAGAAGCAGCCTTGTTTAACGTGATTACCAGCCCAGTTTCATTCACCAAAGGGGAACGGATAGTTGGCATCTATTTCAGAGAAGCGGTTGTGATTTTGATACTTCTTGTGACATTCACTGAACCATGACAAGTTTGCTGGTTCACCAGCTCCAGAGGTCTGGCGGTAGGAAATATTCCTCTTCTACTGCTTCAAAGCAAATGGTGCTTTATTCTGTAGTCACAGTGGAATAATGTGTGTTTCTGTGCCTCTGTATATGGGCAGTCAATAGGGAGCAGTCCATCTTTGCATAATTTTAAGTATCTTGGAGGATCCAAATGCACAATCCTACATCTTGGGGACTTCACGTAGATTTGTGACCCTCTTTAGAGGAGCTGTGGTCATAAAATAGTGGCTGGAATTCAGCAGGACATAAATATCGTATTTTCATCTGTGGCAGCTATAACCTTGCTTGACTGTTGTTCCTGTTATTTAGAGGGAATATGGACCTATTTGGCTTATTTAATCAATCTGAAAGTTGCAAGATGGAATGGAGGAAGTAGTTCTGATAAGGGAATAAACTGCCCAAGAATTGGAAAGGCAGTTGAATATCCTCCCACGGGAAAAAAATGTTAGTTTTAGATCTTGCTAGCGGTGTATTTATGGGGGGGTGGATATTCCTGCACTCTTTGGAACAGAACAAGGCTGTGGGAAGAGCCTCTCTTTGCCTTCCCCAGAAAGTGGCATGCCACAGTTTAATGATTTTTACCGGGATGATCTGGAAGCCCCTCTGAAGCATTAGGGAGCAATGGTCTCCACAGACAGGAGAATAACCGTGGTGCTTAGGAGGCCTCTAAGCCTCCTAAGGAGTGCAGATCTGGAGAACTTCAGCTGTGCTGCCAACTCACAACTCACAACTCAGCGAGGACGTTTGGGGACTACAGGCTCAGGATGGGCATCCAAGCATGGACATGTGGTACGTGTGCCCAATTCTGGGGTTGTCTTGTGAGTGAAGGACTCGCATAGTCCAGAGCTACCTCAGAGACGGTAGGCAGAAGGTAGGTCTAAGATAGGCGCAGCACTAACGTTTCTTTTCCCCTCTCCAAGGTCATGTCTCTATTTTGGGTTCTTAGGGAGTCAAATCATCTATATGAATAACTTACTGTGCAAAGTTTTCGACTGTCAACAGAGAGATTTGTGAATAAATGTTTTCATTACTTGGCTGGCTCTATGGATGGATGAATAATATCCATCAAATAAATTATTCATCTTTTTCTCTCCTTGCCATCATCAGATAAATGCTTTGTGATTTATATTTGTTCATTATTCATCCGGCTACGAGAAACAGACATATTAGAGATGGGTTAAGAGCTAAATCTGCTTTATTGCACGCAACAACTAAGTTCTGGTTGATATTGGAGGCTGTACCAGCACAAATCTCACCCTGTGTAGTTCAAGTGCCTTCTGAGAAGCGATACTCAGAGCAGTTCCATGGGTGATGAGATGATGTGCTGAGGGCAAAGCTGTGATGTCCTACTCTGATACCTCATCCTCAACCTCTTCCTCGGATATTTTGGGGCTGTCTTGGGCTACTTCTTGCCAGAAACTATGTGTTAGGGTTGTCACCCTGCGTGGCGGATGAGGGGTGTCCTTTGGCCGGGCCATGGCTACAGCAAATAGACAAGTGTGCTCTCGGAGGGTGCAATTTCTCAGTCATCTGGTGTGTCGGAGACCAGGGACAGTGGAGACAAGGGGGATTGTCAGTTTGTTTTTGCAGTATTTTACATAAGACAGGGTGCTGAATCTGCACTCCTTCCTTCCCTGTGCTCCCCCTTTGCAGCTTCCTCAGGCTGCTTTAGCCCCTGACAAATCCACATCAGCCTCCTCTTCAAACAACTCCAGCAGCACGGGTATGGGAAGACTTTACAATAATACCAGAGGAGGAACAGAGGGGGAAAAGACTTCATCTGGCTCCTCTATGAAAGGAAGCAAAGAAAACCATCCCACAGAAGCTGACTGAGTGGCCAGATATGGAATATATCTGCTGCTCCTGCTCTGAGGTGACCTGATTCATTCATCTGATTTACAAGTGTTGTTCTGCAGCCTGGTGACCGAACCAGCTTCAAGTTTCAAGCTTTCGCTTTTTTTTGCTTTATTCCAATTCTGAAAAGTGTGTCTATGGCTCTTTTTAAACCACTGGCAAAAGCATCTTTCAGTTGCTCTCCCATGTCTCAAAAAACCCCAAACAACCGAACCCACCAAAAAAACCCCCAAATTTTCTTCAGACAAAAAGCTCAGGAAGACAGAAAATATAGAAAGCTTCACATTTAAGAATGAATAGCTGGGAAGGTTACCTGTGTATGAAAAGTGGATGTAGTAGCAGAGCTGGGTTTGTAAGCACAGCTCGAGGGTGCTGTGCCAGGCACCTGCTTGTAATAACCATCTGATCTATGTGAAGCGTTTGCCGACAGCCCTGAAACACCAGAAAAACTTTGGGTTTTTCGTTGTTTATTTTGGGGGGGTTTATTGTTCACGACATCTAAACCGACACTCTCATCTGAGTGATCAGATACAGACACCAGCATCAAGATTTAGCTGGAGAGAAGGAATGGGAACTGAAGGAAAACCCCCCGTACTTGAGCAGATGAAGGAACTGGGCAGCGGGGAGCCCGGTGGCACCGGCAATCACTTGTTTAGTGCTTCCCACCCCACCTCGGTCCACTGCTGGTTTGCTCCCAAGCAGTGATGCTGAGCCAGACCCTGTCAGAGGGGGTGCAGAGACCTGCTCTGTGATGCCAGGTCCCATCCCTGCCGGGGTACCCCACAGCAATGCCCTACACAGCTCTGTGGGGGCCATGGGCAGGATCCTCTTAAATGCACACGCTGTAGTCCGTGTGTGCTCTAAGGAGAGGTGACATGGCAGCAAGCAGGGGACCTTCATGCCTGAAGGACATATTGGAGTGTAATTTGTGGAGTGATTGATGGGGGGGGTTTATATATAATTTTTTTCCCTCCTCTTGCCAGCTGTCTGGTCCCAGGGACACATCAATCTCGGAGCCCTTTCGAACTCAGAAACATATTTCAGTGGGAATCGTTTGTCTTGCCCACTTGTGGGGGATGGGTGGCTGCAGGAAGGGAAAGGAAAGGAGCGGGGATTTGCTCTGTGGAGTAGTGCTGGAGGGAAGAATGTTCTGCTCTTGTCAGTTTGCCTTTGGTCTTGGCGCCGGATGTATTTGCATTCACGTTGGGGCTGATGTTCAACAGGATGGTGTCTATAGAAATGCAGTAGTGGCCAGAAGTTGATCCCTGTTGCTTTCGGAGTCCTTTCATCTGCAAGTCCTCTCTAGAAGTGTCACCTCCCCAGTGCCAGTATGAAGGGAGTTATTCATATATTCTCCACGGCTGAAAGGGCAACTGGTGTCTGGATGGATTATAAGGTGTTGTAAAGGTGACCTGGCAAGCTGCTGAAGGAGGACACCCAGACCCTCAGCTACAGCTGCTGGGCCGTGCTTCATGACTTGCCTTTGTGTGACTCCGTGTGTGTATGTGGAGGTCCTTAAATCAACAGGTTAGAAAACCAGGTTGCTCTATCAGTCCTGTCCCCTCTGTTCCACCAGCTCCTACCTGTTCCTCGGTGTCCTCCTGGGAGGAAATTCCCTGCCCTGGTCAGCACAGTTGTGGGTGACCGGGGCAGCACTGCCATGAGGGGTTGGGATCGGTGTCTTTCTGCTGTTGAGCCCAGGTGGTGGTTGGACAGCCCATGGAGATGCTTCTCATGAAGCTTTGCATAGCCCAGGGCAGTGGCCTCTGGAAGGGCTGCTGGAGCTAACCCACCCCAGACACCCCGAGGGCTGCTTGCTCTGTCTTTGGAGTGGATTGGAAGATTTCTTTTTTTTTTTTAAGATTTCTTTTATGTTGCCGAGCAAGCGGCACAGGCTGGACATACCATTGCACTTGGGGATGTTGAGAAGCAGCTTTCCTGCAGGCAGGCTGTGGAAAAACATAACTGCCTTTCAGCTACAAAGCAACCTTTTCACACGGAGCCCCCATGGGTGCAGGGGCAGTTTTACCAGGGATGTTTTTTTCATTTTCATTTTGGTAACAGGAGCTCCAGGAGGCTTCTGCTGAGACTCCCCACCTTGAGAGCAGCCCAGTTGTCTCCAGCTCAGCTGCTGAAGCTTCCAGCTGAGTAGCAACAGTTTTTCTAATACTCCTATTTTCCCCAGAATATTCTGTAGCTCACGTAAAGTTAATAATGTAAGAGTTGAGTAAAATTAATTGCATTTAATATCAATTTAAATAGTCCAATGATACTGCACGGATGGTATTCTGGATTTTCATATTTTATTCAATAAACCCTTTGGTTTTTGGTACTGTATCTGAAATTGTGGCAGAAATTACCAACCTTGCTTTGGCATTTAAGCCAAGACTGCTGCAAAGCCAAGAGGTCTGGGCTGTGCTCTGTGTTTTTTGGTGGGCTGAGTTCTGTTCTTGGATGGGCAATAGTAATTAAGGAGATGCCCGGCTGGATTCGCAGGTAGGAATAAAATCAGTTGATGGAAGACAACCTGATAGAGAACAGATGATTTGCAGCCTTATAAAGGGGAAAGAAAGATGAAAAGCCATATTTCTTTCATATTTCTAATGAATCCCTCTGATGTGTGCTGGATTCAGCTCACCACTATCAGCCATCTGAAGCTGAAGCATCTCAGCAGAGCAATATTTTTACTTCTCTTTATGCTTTTGGCCAAGGCAGTGGCGAGAGGTGGTGACTCTAGAGGGCAGCTGACATAATTTGGAGATCTAGTTTCTAGAGATAACTAGGCTGACTGGCTCCTGCGGGGCATCACCTCCACAGCCCCTAGAATCTCATGGTAGCTAGGTGAGCTTGGACACAGAGGGGACATCTGCATCATCCAATTTTATATGTCTCCACTGCAAGCAGCTGTGTCTGAGTGAGTTACACAGGCTTCCCTTGGAGCTGAGAGAGAGAAATTAATTTCCATTCACCTCGCTGGAATTAGATGTCTCAAGTGAGAAAGTGTGTCCTAGAGAAGCTTGCCGTGTGTTTGTTGTTTTTTCTTTTAAAACATGAAAACTTCAAAAGGAGTCTGAGTGGCTGTCTTGGGCAGAGACATCCGAGTGATTTATGTCTAAATTTGGACAAACGTTTCTTCCCTAATTTTAACTCCATTTTCACCCTCCAGCAGTAAGTGAGCTCGTCCAACTAGCTAAAGCAGACCCAAGTTCTCTGCTCTTTCTACCCCTCACCCCCTCAACATGATGCGAAACACTCTTTTGAAATGTTTTACACCGTAAAAACAACGTATCGCGCTGTTCTCCATTCAATTTCAATTTTATGCAACTTTCTTCACTGCACTACACTCAGTGATCTCAGGCAATAATTGTTGAGCTTGTTAGACTAATGGGATTTTTATTTCCAGGGCTACAGATCAAACAAGTATGCCTGAAAATGCATTATACATGCAGTGTGCACTAAATAATTATTCCTAGTGCTGGAGGAGAGACTATGATAAGGTATAGCTTTAAAAAAAGCTGCTTGATTTATCATTTATAAAGCAAAGATCATATTAGATGCACTAGTTAAATATTCAATGAATAGTAAGTCACTTGACTAGCCAGGGAGCAGGAAGAAAGCCTGGCAAGAACGGTGTCTTTTCTGGTCTGACTTTATTTTTGGTCTGGCTCTGAACAAAGTGCCTCTCCCTGAGTTCACCTCCACCTGTTTGTTAGCAGAGACAGCCCTTGATGTTGCCGGAAACAGCAGAATTTTACCTTGCTTCCAGGTGGTGAAAGGGGATAGTCTTCCACTTCCATCTTCTCCAGGGCTTTGATCTTCATCCTTCTTCCCCTCTGCTCTCACTTATGCTTGGGAAGCAAGAGCAAACCTCAGGGTGCAGGCAGAAGGGAAGCGCTTTGCCCAACCCTGCAGATGGCAAAATGGGCCATCAACGGTGGAGAACCTGTCCCGTAATAACATGGTAAATCTCGGTGACTATGAGACATGGCACCACACTCAACCTTGCCGTCCTGAACATTTTGTACCTGAACCACAGAATCTGGGGTTGTTCTGGCCAAGGCTACAGGGAAGATATTGGTCTGAGATCTTTCCTATGAGCTGAGCTTGAGCAACTCTACGCATTGTGCCCTGTGGGGAACTAGGTGGAGATGTTGTGTCTGGTTTTGTGATGCTCTGGGCGAACAAGCCTGGCTCAGGCTCTGACTATATATGTACACCACAAATAACCTGAGGAAGGTTATTGTTACCCTGGGACCTGGCCTGCCTCACAAGCCAGGCTTAATAACTTTGCTTTTCTGCATGGCTGGGTACAGGAAAGGTTTTTCTTATTGTAGTTGTTCTAGCACTTGTTCCTAATTTTTTTTATTTTCTTTCTGTAAAGTGGGGTAGTAGGTGAATTTTACCCTCAGTGTATTTGCAAATTGCAGCTTGTTTTCGCAGCTTTGTTCCAAACTGAGCTGTCTTAGGGATGATTTTTGTGTTTGTGTTGGAGTTGTCCACTTATTGCTATTCTTCTATCAAGTATTTAGTATTTTCCACTTGTAGAGCTGATCAAAGAATTGTTCACTGAAAATTTCCATAGAAAAACCTTTAAAAAAAGGAAATAGACCACAGGTGGGTACTGTCTTTGTGGGGAAAATAGATGAATGTTTAATATAATATGAGAACGGAAAAAATAAGTAATACAAAGGGAAATCATAAGAAGTATGAAAAGCATGAGCTATGACAAATGAAAAAACTTGATATACCTTGGAAAAAAACTTGAAAACAAATCTCCATTATGACTTAAAAATAGTTAACTCTCATTTAGCAGGCACAGTGGCTAATTTGAAGTGACACATTAAGGAATGTCACTCCTGGTCTGTTTCATTCACCCATTTTTTGCCTTCTGGGTCACACATCATGTGCCTGGGCAGGATCTCCCCGTGAACAGGCAGGAGGAGGGTTCTAGTTCCCCCTCACCGTAGGCTGGTCTAGACACCCCAGCTCTTTCTGGGGGAGCAGTTCCTGACCCCCTGGTGTTGCACACACAAGTGCAGAGTTAAGTTCTTGAACTTGGGTTTTCTAAGCCTTGGGTCTGAACCATTTTCAACAAGTGCTATTAATTTAACAAATGATTTAGTGACTATTCAGCCCCTGATAGGAAAAACATTGCTCTTGAGACCTGTGCTCTTGCCAGTAGCCACCTGGAAGCAGTCCAGGATGCATCAGGAGCCTGGGCGCTCTGCTTGGAGCAGGGAGGGTTGCAGGCTGTTATGCTGATGCTCCTTGTTGTGAAATGACCCTTGGCTGCACTGTCGGATGAGATGTCTCCTGGCTGAATTGTGGTGGAGGCAATGTCACCATGAGCAGCCCAGGCTAGGATGAATCTTTTTGCTGATTAATCCAGCGTTCAGGGTACCGCAGTTCATCGATCATGTTAACCATGGATTTGCTGAGAGGGGAAAGGGAGTGGGTTTGAATGATGAGTTGCACATCATGGCACACTGAGTCAGAGGATAACTAATAGGTAAGGGGCACAGTTTGGGCTGGAGTGTGCCTGCTGGGATGAGGGGAGTGGCCGCATCCATCCATCCATCAGGAGCCACACTCGGCACCTCATGATGGAGGCCTTTACTCACACACTTCTGCTAAATGTTTGCAACTGTTTGCAAAAATCTTGCTGGGCAAATCACCCAGGGCAGTTTTTCAAAAGACCGCAGCAGCTTCTTTTAGAAATCCACCCTGCAGAGCACATTTTTAATAAGATGCACACAATTACCCTGCATGCCTATCGGAAGCAAGCAATTGAGCATGCTAATAACCAGCAATGTTAATTACGGGCCATTTTCCCTCAGTTACTCCTGACCTCTGGGCCACAGCTGCAAAACCAGTTCATATTGTGCAACAATTGTGTTTAGAGGCCCAGAACATCCCCATCCTTTCAGTTCCTGTGTAAAAGTGGGATGATTTAGTCTTGAGGGGCTGAGAGGAGACCTTATTAATGTCTATAAATATCTGAGGGGTGGAGGTCAAATGGAAGGGGCCAATCTCTTCTCTGTAGCGCCCAGCAATAGGACAAGGGATAATGGGTATAAACTTGAGCATAGAAGGTTCCAGCTCAACATGAGGAGGAATTTCTTTACTGTGAGAGTGACAGAGCCTGGCCCAGGCTGCCCAGAAGAAATGAAGAGTTGAACCAAGCTGGCCAGGAGGAATGTTCCCACTCCTGCTCGCAATTATTAGGCAAGTATTACAAAGCAGAATTAAATATCTATTTGAATTTGGCTTCTCACGTACTTATAGGTGACAAATTAATTTTAATATTATTTATTCTGTGACTTTCAATAATTCATTGGGTTGTGTTCATACCAGCAATTAGAACATGTAAAGTAAGGAACAAAGCTCACATAAATTATTCCCTGGCATTCATTATTTATTTCACCATTTACAGCTATGCAAAATTTACTGAGAAAATATGTACATTAATTAACGTGTACATTATGATTTCATTAGTCGTACTACACTTTTTCAACAAGTAAAGATACTCAGATTTGGGTGTATGAACAGCTAGAAAGGTCTTGCTTGTGTCTCTTAAATTATTTACATTTAGCAAAAAGCTGTGTGATTGGCATCTGGGAAGAGCTGCTTGTGCACACAAGCAATGGCAAAGTTGTTTTATCAGAAGCTGCTAAGCTGAGCCAAGCTAAGAGGTGGGTGTTTGGCTGTTTTACACAATCATAGAATCATCGAATGCATTGGGTTGGAAGGGACCTCTGAGGGTCATCTAGTCCAACCCCCCTGCAATAAGCAGGGACATCTCCAACTAGGTCAGGCTGCTCAGAGCCTCAGCAAGCACAATCACTGATGTTTGAGCTAGAGCAACGACCCAGAGAAAGCCCAACACTTAAGACCCTCTAATTTCTTCTAGTTGAGGAGACTATGGGGGAATGCAGCTGGCATGGTGGTCCTGTTGTATTTGCTTGGCTAATGCTTGTCTGGTGGCTGAAGCCCAGGACAAGGCCCTGAAGAAGACTGTCAGTCTGACTCCTTTTCCCAGCCCTGCAGACCTTGCTTGAGGCTGCTGTCAAGTCATTCCAGTTCCAACAGTGTGTCTCTGAAAGAAGCCCCGTGACACACAGCTCAAGCGATGAGCAATTTTTTTCATGCCAAGTGTATTAAAAAAAAATCCCGAAACCAACAAACAATCCACAAGGTCTTTTGTTGTCTGAAAGGGAAGAGAAACATTTTTAATCAGTGCCATAAAGCTGATGCCCACTCACCTTTTTTTGCATCATTAATGAGGATGAGCCAGGAAATTTCCACATGAGTAAACTCCACCCAGTGTAAAAAGGCTTAGATCCACCTCTGTAATTTAATGGTTCAGCTCGCACATGAAAGCTGTTATTTGGGGTTTTAATTATTAAGCACAAATTGAATTTCAGCTTTTGGAGCAAAGAGGTCCCTCCTTCAGCAGATTCCAGCTGCGGGCTTCCTCCCTGGGGAATGCTGAAGAGGATTTTGGTATATCCACTTAACAGCCACAGAGATGACTGTCCCAAGGGAGCCTCATGGCTAGGGGTATCTTCAAAAGGCACTGTGTCTTGGATAGTGATAATGAATTATTCATGAGGCATAATTCTTTGGAATCCCAGGTGTATGCTTTTCTGGTTATGAATTACTAACAAAACTCATGGTGACAGCTGGCTGTGAACTTTCTCATGGCTAGCTGCGGGTCAAGAAGCCTGTGGAGTTCCTGGTCAATGAGTAGCTGGTTGTGGGCTGGAATTAAAGAAATGCTTCCCTTCTGTGGTTGTGGTGATTGTTCTTCCCCTGGCAGGAGCTCTGGCTGGTTGTGACTGTCATGGGAAATGGTGGTGTTGCTGTGTGGAGAGCACTTGTCCAGGCTGGTCGCCGGCAGGTAGATGAAGAAAGGCTTGAGAGAACAAAGACCCTTCCAAAACTCTATCTTGCCAACAAGACCCAGGCCCACAATATACACTTGTGTGTTTTCACAGTTCTTGAATTAACAGCCATAAAACACTTTGAGGCATTTTGGGGTCTGGCTCTGCATGCACTTAGAGGGTGGAGCACATGAAGCTCCCTTTGGATGAGAGCAAAGGTTTTGGGAAGCAGAGTAGGAGACACTATCTTCTTCTCTGGAAGGCCTGCAGGGTGAAGGTCCTCAGAGGAAAGCTGCCTGATCTGCATCTCATGGAAGCAGGCTGAGAGATGTGGGGCTCTGGGGCACCCCTCCCCAGACTGTCTGGGGTTGGGAACTCCACGGCTCTGTCTTGCAGAGGCAAAACCCTTGTACCCTTCCCCAAACACCTGTATTTAGGGGTCTCAGGAGCTTAGCTCCCAACACAGACCAAGGCAGGGCTGCAGTCTGGGGATTTGTTTGTTTTGTCTTTACAGCTCAGTGGCCAAGATGCAAAAACTGCATTAGTTTGGATCAACACAAAATACATTTCTCCTCAGCGCAGTGAAGCTCTGAACAAATTCCCCTTCGACTCAACCATCTGTTCTTCTGCAAGTGTGTGATACTGGAGCCAAAGGTGAGAATCACAAGGCTGCCAGGAAGGGGCTCTCCTCTTCCTCCTTGTCATTGTCCTCTGAGGTAACTTGGAGGTTAGGACACTTCCCTAGGGGAGCGAAACCCAGGTTTGCTTCTGCCTGCCTTCGTAGCCAGATGCTGGGGCTGGGCATTACCCTCCTGTGGCAGGCTGTCCTTTGAAAGTGCTTCATGGGTGCAGCTATTACAGCCTCGGTGTGTCTCGGTTTGAAGTCTGTATCTCAGCTATTGAGTTAGAAAACAGGCTACTCCCCACTTCTCTTACATATTAATGATGCCAGCCTTGCAGAAAGATGGATCCCAGAGGATCCTGCTGCTTCGTGGCAGATGGCAGAGGGGAGTGGAAGTACTCTCAAGGAAAGGCGGGGGGAGAAACTGAGTCTGTCTTGCCAGTGTCCTCAGAGCAATACTTTAGACAGCATTATTCTGTGTATTCTGAAGCTCATGTCCAGAGTTGAGGCTGTTTACAAAAAAACCCATGGATTTAGTTCTTTTATAGAGGAGCATTTATTTTTCACAGCAGAGGGACTCTCTTGAGTATCATAATTGAGACAGAGTCTGAAAAATATGGTGCCTTGTCTTTTGAAAATGTTCTGAGGAGCTGCTGCATGGTTTGAGATGAGGGCCACGATTATGGTCCAGAGGTTGTCATGGGGAAGGATGCTGCTCAGTCTTTCTCTTTTCTTTTACTGGAGCTGGCATGAAAATGGATTATTCTAAACCGTCTCTCTGTCTTGCTGTCCCATTTGTCAGCTTCCTGCAGTCACATTCCCTGCTTGATGTTTTCATAAACTGTGCTCCTTTTCCTTGGGTTCTGGTGATTAATTGTAATGACAAGTGGAAATATTCCAAAATAAATCTATTTTCACCTCCCTCTGTAAAGTCCACTCTGAGAACCCTCTGCAGATTTAACAGTTTGGGAAGAGGTGGGAAAGCACAAGATTTTTACATTAGGGCAGCTGTCCCGTGGAGTCTCTTAGCGCTGCAGTTGTTTCGGTAGGACTGTATTTTTCCCTAAGGGCCAAATAATTATCATTTGGCCCAGGAAATTCAAGGAAAATAGGCAGAAGTCCTGCTTGTCAAGGGTCATGCAGAGGCCAACAACATCTCCAAAGCTGGGCACTGATAGAACAGAGATGAGGCTAAATCCAGGGCAGTTTGGGGAAATAATTTCAAAGGACTTCTCCACATTCATGTTTTCTTTTTAAAAATATTCCCAGTAGAAAGGCTGGGTTTTTTTTCTACACATGTGCCTTTCTAGTCCTGAAACTGCTTCTCCACCAAAGACAGTCCCCTTGTGCAGACCATCCCTTTGCCATCAGTAGTGCTCTTTCTGCACATCATGGATGCTGCATAGGTGAAACCTATGGCTCCTTGGTTTGGGTTTCTGCAGCTTGGTCACTACCCAAGAGAAGCTCTACCAACACTTCCTGCCCTGCTGCATCCTTTCACACTGTACCTGATGGTCTTAAGGGTCTTTTCCAACCTAAACGCTTCTATGATTCTATGGTCCAAGAGAAGCAGCAAACCTTGCTCCTGACAAGGATGCTCTGCAGACAGCTTCATCTCCATTGGCTTGGCCTAGGTAAGAACGTTTGGCAGAGGGGCTTGGGGCAGTGGTGAAGTGCAAATACTTCCCTGGCAATGCGCTGGGGCTTTTTCTTGTCAGGAGGCTAAGCAGGGAGGTTAGTTCCTGCGGCAGCAATCGGCCCCAAGCAGTTTTGGTTTTAGCCTGTAGCCTGGTCTGTAGTGAGTAGAGCAGGAGATGAAAATGAACTCTAATGATCACTTTTTCCTGCAGGAAGGTACAGATGGGCAGGTCCTTCTGTTGAAATGCCCTTCAACCTGGCACCTGAGACACTGCCGCTGAGCTAGGATGATTTTAATTTTCTCTTTTCAAGTAAAAGAAAAGAACTAAGACAAAACAACAAAGAGGGAGTGACAAAGAGGGAGAGACTAGATTTGAATTGATATAAAACCCAGGAACTGGCGTGCAGCCCAGTAAATATTGGAATGACATTACCTGAGCTTAAAAAAAAAATTGACAAATTGTTAGGCTTAATTTATATGGAACTGGGGAGCAAACACCATGAAATATCAGTATTTCTTTTAATCATTTTCTTTGGTAACAGAATCAGAAGGAAAAAGCTCTGGAGAGACTCTTATATTTTACCTCCCTCTGCCTTTTCTTTCTGATTCCCTCCATTGTTCCCGGCTCTGTCAAGACTGTGACAAACTTAATTACCTATAAACAGTAGGAAATCCAGATGACATTTAATTTATTTATTTTATTTTTTTCTTTCTTCTGACTTTATAAAAGCTTTCTAGTCTTTAATCTAGAGTGAATGAGGACAGGGGCCAGATGGTGCTGGTGTCCAGTATTGGCAGCATCTGAGCCCTTATCTCTTTGAGATCTTCAGTGTTAGAAAGCCAAAGATGAGGGTAACAAAAGCTGCAGGGAGAGTACATTTCGGGGTTGGTGTTCCAGGAAACAGCAGCGTGCATGGCCAGATTTGCAGAGTATCCCCACTCCTGCTGCAGGGGTGTCACCTGCCAGCCTTTTCTTGAAAATCTGGACTAAATGTCCTAATTGCAGGAGTGCTCACAGCAGTGACTGCAGAGACCTAGGCTCTTGTCCTCAGTTCCTGGCATTGGGGTAAGGCACATATGAGGCTCCTGCATCAGCATTTCATTCTCACAAACATGGTGTTTGCCTCCAAATCATGTTTCTGGGGGTGTGAAACAGCTCAGGGTGAGGTTTGGTGAATAGGTTTGGAACAAGAAAAAAAGAATTTGTTGCCACAGCAGCTCCTTACATGGGGAACTGTGAAGAGCTTTACAGGTGGGGGATCTGTCCTTGCTTGCTGCTGGTGGTAGGTTAGGGGTGTTCCTGTGGGAGTAGCTGTGCATCAGAGACTTTGAAATCATAAACGGGGCTCCAAAGATGCCAGGAAGCTGAGGGTTTTCTGCAGGCTGTCAGATCTCTGAGGTGCTGGTAGCTCAGGTGGCCCCACCTGAAGTGCAGGGAGAGGAGCAGTGGGCAGCCACAGCACCCGTTTGGATTTAGAACCATAAGTTGGCTTATTTTCCTGCCTGCAAAGTGGTTTTAGATCAATGAAGTTTTCTGAGAAAATTTACACCATTTTCTCCCTATCTTCAAGCTGCTCCTTGCTCAGAGAACACTCTCGTAAATGAAGTGATGCAGGTCCACGTGTGGCCTGCTAAGTGGCTGTGATAGCTCACAGCCAGTCCCTGGCATTATTATTTTAATAATACAGCCCAGGCAACACATTGCAATCCACGTCTCCTTCCTTGCAAGCGGGAACTATCGATTAACACTTGGATATAAAGGATGTGTTTGTTCTGAGGACAAGGATGATGTTCAATGGGGAAGCCTCTTGGGAAGGACCTCCTTAAAACAGCCTTGACTGAGTCTGAGGTGGGATTGGTCTCATGTTTACAAATATCTGCAGGGTGGGGGTCGAGCAGAAGGGGCCAGGCTCTTGTCAGCGGTGCCCTGGGATAGGACGAGAGGTGATGGTCACAAGGGGAACCACGGGAAGTTCCAGCTCAACATGAGGAGAAACTTCTTCCCTGTGAG
>JAAGNO010024936.1:0-91229 GCA_033439905.1 Ceryle rudis
TGCTGGTGGCGGGCTCCGAGTCCCTGGGGAGGGGATGGAGACCTGCCGGGCAGGCGGTCGCATCAGCCCTGCGGGATGGTGGAGCAGCGGGACCTGATGTCCAGATAGGAAGCACTGTTGCATCTTGTGGTCTAGACGCATTGTTTGGCTTGGGTCTCATCTAAGATTACTGGTAAAAGGAAGTCTTTGACTGTTCCCTTGGAGTTGTATTATTGATTCTTTAGCAGGTTGGTAAAACAGATCCAGAAATAACCTGTATTAAAACCAGTCACTTTCTGTTCAGATGTTTTGAATCATGATAATTTCTGGGTTATTATGGCCATGTAATGATTGTACTGGCAAAGCTAAGGGAGATATCCCAGGGTCTAGAACAAGCAGGAGGAGACTGAAACTTGTTTAAGCTGACATTCTCTCTGAGGTGATTTTCATCAAAATAGTAAGCCATAGCCTGATAAGTACAATTTTTGCCTCTTAGGTGGTTACATCTGGTCATCTCTGCCCTAGTTAGCACAACTTTCTAATAGTTTCCTGTCTGATAGCTAGCTAATGTAACGAAGTACTGGAGCTGAGACTTCAATACCCAAGTAATGGTCTTTGGATATTTACAAAACCAGAGTATACAAAAAACAGTCAATACATGATGTAGATTTTAGAGGAGCAGAACTGCAGCATATAGTGTTTTATCACAGTTCTGTTTTAGCAAGTGCTCTTTGCCATTTCTTATTTGGATTTAGTGTCATACATATCACTGTCTGTATTGTACTGGATTCAGGAGTTATTGGACTATTCAGTGGTAATTTACGTCACTAAAGGGACTTAAGAACTTTAAGAAGAAAGTAAATTCTTTTTGGGGGTTAATTTTTGCTCTTTTGCTGAATCTGAGTGGTGCATAGAGAAGCCTGTGCACAAGGTGTGCGAAGAGCCCATGCAACTGCCTACCAGCTCATGGCTTCTTCAAAGAGGAAGAAGTTAGTTCTGTTCCAGGGAAGCAGGTGCTTTGAGTGTTCCAACACATGCCACAACAATCTGTTTGTTTTTTAAAAAATTACTCTTTGATTTTTGGGTAGATTTGTTGAGGGGATCTTTATTTCAAACACAGCAACACAAAGCAATAGGATTTTGCTGTTTCTTCTTTCATAGCTACTTTTTACTAGCTTTGTTTTGCCTGAAACACATCAGTGTGTCTGTATAGTGGCCAGAGTATCTGTACTGGAATGTCTTATGAAAAGTCCATGCTGCAGTTGAAGCTGTCCACCTTGCTCTCTGACATTACTATAATCATCCTGAGCATACTACCAATGCTTAGGAAAATAAATTGTCTGAATGTGGAAAAATGCTTGTGAGACCATAGAATATCTAGTCAGTGTTGGTTAACAGGCTTACTGACTCTCTTTATTAAACTTACATAAACTAATTATTCAAACAGACAGTTTTAATTGTCCTGAAGTGGTATAGGCATTCCAAGGAGTAAAGCATAATAAAAGGTAATAAGCACTTAAGAGCAAAGTAATAATGGTAGTACCAACAAATCACAGGCCAGTGTATGCAGTACAATGGCTTAGATCACAGTCTGTCTTATTTTAAACGAGATCAACAAATAAATATTCCTCCATAACTTCTAGAACCTTTTTTGAGGCTCATGATATGGGTACATTCTCCAGTGGGGTTTCTTCTCCCGCAGGAATGGTAATTATAGTTTCTCACTGGGCAATCAAAAACCAAAATCCTTTTAGAGAAGCCAAACAAATAGCTTTTGAAGATGTATTCCATCATACAGTTGGCAGAGTGATAGTGCTGTTTTCAGTGTTGTAATCCCATACTTCCTGTATTGACTCTTCTATTGACAGCATTTACTGATGTAAGTAATAAACTTACATTAAATAAGCAGTCATAGTTCAAAGTGTCTTGGTCTGTGATTAAAGAAAACAACAACAAACCAGCTTAGAATGGATTTCCAAATCTTTCCATAATAAGTGTAAGAGATTGGTAAGGAAAACTGGATCGACAAACCAGATGTAGTTCCAACTTTGTATACAGAAACACACTTTTTTGTGTGCTAGTAAATTTCAGCAGTTTGACAATCACTGTTCATAAAAGGATAGAAATATTGTGTCGTACAAAATACCACCTAAGATTTGCAATCAGTTGCTTTCAAATTTTTGGGTAAATGTTTAAGAGCAGAAAAACTGGACCTCAGAAAACGGAGCAACAGCTTAAAATGTCTCTGATTTTTGCAAAATGCTCTCATGCAGCACTTAATTATTTGCTTGTGTTACAGAAAGCAATAGACCTTGCTAGTAAGGCAGCACAAGAAGATAAAGCAGGAAGCTATGAGGATGCCTTCCACTTGTACCAACACACTGTGCAGTATTTTTCTCCATTTTGTTAAATCTAAGTGTAATGTAAGTGTTTAGTAGGCAAATTGAACAGAGTAATCATCTATGTTAACAGCCCTGTTTAAATTTTAACTTCCATCATCAATTGATGCTTGCTAATTGTAGTTTGAGGTTATATATTTTGCAGCTTTTGCCTTTTCTGTTTTGTGTGTTTACTCCATTTTCATAAGAAATTAGATTCTTTTTTACTTGGGTTTTGTTACAAGGGTTTTTTAAGACAGGAAGGCATGGGTTTGCTGTCTCTTCTCTGAACTTCTGTAGCGATGTTTCAAGCTGGCTGTTGCATGAGGAAATGTGATAATAAGTACAGGGATGCCTGTAGTTCTGTTATGCTGAAAAACAAGTGTTACACAATACATCTTTGCTATATCTACAAAGCATGTATCTACAGGCTCCTTAACTCATGCCACTTGCCTTTATACAATCTCTCTGATGGCCTATTTTGCTCCGTAATGCGTAGTCCTGCCGTTCATCTTGGCCAACAAAATGTGTGAGATGGATTTGTATGTTGTATTTTTACTGCAGTTTACATACTTGCATTTTATGCCTTTTCTCACTTCTGTGTACCTTTTGTGTCATGTCCAGTGTTTATATGCAAGGAAGGGCCTTTCTTGGGTAGGTACAGCCCTAATCTGTGTGGGCTAGGGTTATGGTTAGCTTCTTAGGGTTGCTTGCCTGATGTAACTGCTTAAAGATCTCCGTGATTTAAAAAAACAAACAAAAAAACAAACAAAAACCCCTACTATTTTCTTTGTAGTTACATAGGAGAATTTGTGTTTATCACTTCATTTGTATCTTATGACTTTATCAGAATATCAATTTCTATGCTTTTAACAATACTTAAGTACTTTTTGGAAACATAACACATAAACCTGATGTTAAATGTTGATCGCTGATTTGAAATACTGTGATAGTGACTAAGAGAACGGCGTGGCTATTGAACCACCAATAACTCTTTCAGATGTTTCATGGGGTTTTTTTGTTTGTGATGCAAACATTTTTTAAAATTAGCAGGCTATGGACAAAATGTGTGTTTCTAAATAAAAGTTGCTTAGCACAAGCAGCTTCTTTTGAGCTATTTCAGAAAAACAGTTAAGATAGCATATAGCAGCTTGAAAGGCTGACATAAAAGCTTCCAGTACTGTTGTCCTTAATCCTTTACAGTCAAATTTTAAGCCAAAGCAATGTTCAGGTGTATATTTGATTTCTGGTAGGTGACGACATCCTTCCTGTCACTTCTTTCTGTGAAACAGTGGAAAAATAAGAAATTGGGATTTTTGGCTGTGTGATGAGCCCTGAGAGAGCTACATTGATAAGATATAAAGAAAACAGAGATTTAGTCTTGTTTTCTGATGGATGCACATGTGTTTTGCTGTTAACAAAGCATTGTTTCTCTTCAAACTCTTAGATGAAGCACAGGGTGATAAAGCGAAACAGAGCATTAGAATGAAATGTACACAATACATGGACAGAGCAGAAAAGCTGAAAGAATATCTGAAAAAGAGGGGAAAAATTGCATCAAAACCAGTTAAAGAGTCTGGTCCTACTGATGGAAATGGGTATGTTTTTGGAGAAGGTAAAGCAAAATACTTCTTAAATCAGCTTATTCTAAAATTCAGCTCTTCAGAGGTCATTTTAACAAGTGTTTTTTACATGCTTCAGATGACTGCTAATGCTGAAATACAGAAAAATAACATGAATTAGAATGACAGGCATTTCTGTGCTTGTTTACTAAAATGTGCAAACACTTGCCTAGGAAACTCACTAAAGAATGAAAGCTGTTTCAGACTAGCATGTGATTATCAAATTAAATGGCAATGACCCATACATTTTTTTGTACATTTAAATACTCACTAACTGTAAAATAAATTCAGGCTGATGTTTACTGGGGCCTGAGTTTGATTTGATAACAGATAAAAAGCTCTGTGTAGGGTGAATTTCTGTAATATGGACTGAGTCACTCTAATGCCTTGCTGCTGCCGCCTAGTCTGCTGCTTTTCTTTTATTCGATTTGTTTTCCTTTTGCATATCAGACGCTGAACAAGCTAAGCCACCTGAGCAAGCAGTCTCTTTTGCATTTGCTACTGCCTGTGTGGGGATAGAGAGGAAGGGTTCAGGATGATAGAGGGCTTGCCCTTTTTAGCAGCCCTGAACAGAGCTAGTTGCTCAGCTGTCTCCTGAAATATTACCTGATTTTCAGTCTTCCATTGTCTACTTGTCTCATCAGTTTTTATTTTTGAGCTGTTCTGTGTTCTGCTTGTTTATAATAGAAAGAGTTAGTAATATCGCAGAGGTTACATGTATTTTCATAACCTCCATTCTAATTGTTCACTGTTTAGTCTCTCTTTCTCTAACCTCTAGTTTCCTTTGCTCTGATGAGGGTGTAGAGTTTTATAGTGCTAGATAGAATTGATCAAGTCTCATTGCAATTTGAGATAGGGGTCAAGTGCCAGTGTCTACAAATAAATCATATTAGCACTTCCAGTTTGCTAGATAGAAGGGCTTTTGTTTCCTAAAAGCTGGCTCAAAGCATGTAGAGGTGTTAAGAATGCTCAGACCCGTAAGAGGAAGCTGAAATGGTGAGGAGCGTGAATCAGGAAGAATGTAGTGTAGAAAAGCAAGAGGTACAGTAATGTAAACTTGTAGATATCTGAAAGCATCCCTAGGTTTGTTTCATTTTTAAAACTGGTGATTATTTTGCTTTTTGCATTCTGATTTTTGGCCTAAAAGAGCAGTCTCTTTTATTATATTTCAACAATTTTTTCTTGCTTCTAAATCAGGAATGACACTGATGGGGAAGGGGAGTTAGAGGACCCTGAAAAAAAGAAGCTACAGAATCAACTTCAAGGTAATTTTGAAACATTCTCTTCTTCAAATAAAGGTGACTTCAGTCAAATGAATTCCTATACTTTTGCTGCCTAAATATTGTGGTTTAATTTACTGTCTGTACATAGTTTAACTAGTATGTACTCTTCACATACAAAAGCATAGACTTTATGGAAGTATAGATTTGTGTGCCATGAAATTATACAGTGACCATGTTGAAATGTATCTCATGTACCCTGTGCTTTATGTTGATATAATTTATCAGGATAACATTTAACAAAGGGAGAAATTGCAAGATCCAAGATAGCTATTGGCTAAACTGAATTAGTATTTTTTGCTCTTAGGTGCATTATAGTATTGCCTACAGGTTAAGGTAACAGACGTCATACAAACACTTAGGGTAAGCAGGACCATTTTCACAAAAAACCTTGTGCTCAAGTTTAGGAGTTGAGAAGATGGATTCTTGCCTGTTTATAGTAATGGACAGCATTTTCCCATGTGCAGTGATGATGCTCTCCCAACTGAGTAACATAACAGTTTGGGTTTTTGAACTCAGGTGCTGAATGCAGCCTGTGATGCAATGTATAGCAGCTACCAGTAGTTTTGTATACAGTACAAAAGAGAGTTTATTACTCTTTAATGGTGAAGAAGTGTTCAGAGCTTCCTTGCTAGGAGATGCTTATGAACCTGAAGAAACTTCATTGACTTTTTTTTTTCATATTCTTTAGTGTAACAAAGATGAAACACAGTTACCAGACCTCTCTGTCTGTGTAATTTCAGGAGCTATTGTATTATATTTGGAAACTGTGCCATGCTTTTTCTACTTCTCTGCACATTTATTTAATCCTATGCGGTTATATGGGACAGTTTCCAGTATTTTAAAATGACAGAAAAATTATGAGCATTGGACTCTTATCCTGCCTCAGTCTAAAGACTTTTGTTTTTCCCACATGAATCTGGCCTTCAGTTCTTACTGCAAGAAATAATTTCCTGCACCCACGACTTCTATGATACTTTCTATCAAATGGCAGTGTTCTTGCTTGTATGCTTTGACTGCTTGGAAGTCTGAGGTGTGAGATCCTTGCTATTTTTAAACTTAACACAGGAATCTGTTACTTGAATAACATAAGTTCTGAGCAGTCTTCAGACTACTCATTTATATTTTGCTTCCCAGAACAGGCACCAAAATTTCATGTATTTAATTTTGCTGTCTTGTTACTCCTAGCTGACTTTGCCTCATGGAACTTTCCCAAATCTGTTGCTATTTAACAAGATTTAATTATAATAGCAACTTGGCTTATTGTGGGAGAAATGACCAGTATCATTCAGACTAGATAGTAATTGTGTGTCTCTTGTCATGTACTCTTGTTCAGATTTTTAAAGGCCTTTTTCACTCTCTTGCCTAATCTTTTAGCTATTAATTTGCACCTATAAAATTAGGAAGTCTGCAATTCCAGTTTTGTCTTGGTACAGGTAATCTCTTGATTCAATCAAAATATAACATCAGATTTATGTGTTATGTTTCCGAAAACAAGACACAGTGGTGGTGTGTCTGGTGCAGATAACTCTGATAGTTCAACTTTGAAATAATCTCCCATTCCTATCTTAACAGTTACCTGTTCTGCTACTTATTTTAGTGATGGAGCCTGTAGTTCTGTTTACTTTAAGAAAAACTGAGATGTAATCAACATAGAAAAAAAAAATTAATGCATTGAAAGCAGGTGGCTGAAATCTTTCCCATATATAGATGGCAAGCTAAGACAATTTGCCATTGACTTTCTCTGATATTTTTAACATCTTTAACAGTATTATGTTGCTTTTGGACTCTAAATTCCAAATTTTTAGCAAATGCAATTGTTAACAGGAATTGTTCATTTTGATCTGGTAGAAAAGGAATGCAGCAAAAGAAGAAATATCAAAGGGGATACTCTAAAAAGTAAGCATGTGTTATTTGCTTCATGCATTAGTCAGTGATTAATGGTAAATTTTTAATCCTGAAGAAAGAAAAAAAAAAAAGCTTCACAGAGCTCTGAAGGCAGAAAGTGAGAATGTCAAGAAAATAGCTGGTGAAAGCCAATTACGAAATTATAGAAAGCTCCTTGTAAAGACTTAGGACAACTGAAACTTTCAGTGTGTGTGAGTACTTGCGTAAGCATTGGGTTGGTTGACATTTCTTCGTCTAAGAAAATTTCTCTTACATTTTTGGATTTTTCTTGGCTAGGATTACAAGACCTAATACTAAATTACTAGCTCAGATCCAGGCTGTTGCATCAAAGCAGTCAAGACAAAATTGTTTTTAGCAGGTCACACTAACCAACCTGAAGTCTGAAGAGGAGGCTAAATTACAGCTCAATTGGCTAAAATCAAGCTGAACTTTTTGATTAAGATGACGTTTGGTGATAAACGTTGAGAGAATGTGGCTAGACTAAAATACTTCTGCAGCTAAGCAGGCTCCATATAAACTTTCTGATGCTTTCAGCCCTAGCTCTCAAAGCTCTTTACCATTAGATGATCTGATCGTTTGCTGCACATCTGGAGATACCCAACAAGTTACTTCATCTTTTAAATCCTGGGCTGGTGCAGTTGCGTTGCTTCCCATGTTTAAAATGAAATTTTAATTTTTGAGGGGAAGTACAGTGGTGGTTTAGTGAGGAGATGGTGCCTGGGTGCCCCTTAGAGAAGGTATTCCAGTGTGACTGCTAATTGCACATTTGCTGGTCAGTTAGACTAGCTTTGACCATTGCAGGACTTCCACAAACTCTTGAGTATGCTGGTTATCCATGGTTTATTGTGGTAAAACAACATGACACATTTCTGTAGGAGTAACATTTATTTGACTGATAGTATTCAGTGTTTATCTCTCCTTAGAAATGCCTTGGGTTTATGCAGTATGGAAATGGGCATAGATTTTTTTTTTCCAAAATGGAATTTGTTCAAGTTATGATAAAATATGTGCATCACTAATTTATACAATCTTTTCTTATAGGAGCAATTGTTATAGAGCCACCAAACGTAAAATGGAGTGATGTTGCTGGCCTTGAAGGTTCCTGAGAAGCACTTAAAGAAGCAGTGATCTTGCCCATTAAATTTCCACACCTGTTTACAGGTTAGAATGACAGCATTGATTTGCTATTGGCCAGTTGGGACCCAGCACTGGGACCAGAGAATAGCATTACACCAATGTATCAGACTCAAGCTGAACTTTTAACAGTGTGATCCATCTGACAAAAGTTTTATGGGTAGATGTGGAAAACCTCTGAATAAGTAAGAAGGGCTTCATAAGAAAGACAGGTTCAGTCTTTCTGCAGTGTTTTGAAGTCTGCTGGTTTCTCTCATGCAGGAAAAAGAACACCACGGAGAGGGATTTTGCTTTTTGGACCACCAGGAACAGGAAAGTCTTATTTAGCAAAAGCCATGGCAACCAACAGAAGCAAAGAACTCTACCTTCTTCTCAGTATTTTCCTCTGACCTTGTCTCAAAGTGGTTAGGTGAAAGTGAAAAGTAAGTTGGAGTCTCCAAAGGTCCAGGAACATATTCTCAAGAAAGAATTTATATTAATATAGAGTTTTAGTTAAGTTGCTGTAAAGAAATTGAATTTGAGGGAAATGTCATGTCTTTTTAAAAACAAACTTCAGGTGTTTCTATGCTTCATGCTGCAGTGCCATATAAAGATATAATGTTCTGTGTCTTGTGCTGCTAACGCTGGACCTCTTTTCAGTGCTCAAGTGTTTTTAAAGCTAGATCAGAAAGGTTTTGGAAGCATCATGGAGTTCATGCCCCTTCTGAACTCCGTTGTGATTGCACACTACATCAGGCTAAAATGTTGGTGTACTCTGCTTCTTGGCATCTCCCCACTTATCTGTCCCAGCAGATATGCTGTTAATGTATGGCATTTCTTGTCAATATGAAGGTGCTTTTTCTTTATCCTGATTTCAAACAACATCTGAAAGACGTAAGAGACTTTAAGAAACATGTTGATAAAATTTCATGGTTCCCCACCCTGGCTCTTCGTTTGTTACTATGCTCTATGTGAAGATCAGGAAGCCTGAAGTGACAGGCTGTCTGCAGTTTGGAAGTGTAGGAGTTTGTGTGTCTAGGCTTCCAATGAAGATTTCCTGTATTAAGAAAAAGCTCTGGGTTTGTTGTATGGAAAGGACTTTTATATGATGATGAGAAAACTATTAAAGCATTGTTTTGAAAAAGTATTAACTATGGAACAACTGAGCAATACTGTTTGAGGTTGATAGGATGAGAAAAGCCACTAGATAATGTGTTTGAGCTGTTTTGTTGGGGTTTTTGTTTGTTTTTTTTTTTTTCCACTAAAGCTGCTTTTCTTCTGTTGCAAAAAGAAAAAGAACTGTAGTCCAACTTGGCATTTTTTCTGTTTGGCTTCGCTTGAGACTATTAACTGAGATTTAGAGCTGGTAACGTGAAGAGTTTCTCAGCATGTTCCTATTTGTTTTCATTTTTAGCTTAGTAAAATGTGTTAAGTTATGGCCAGGTTTTGGAGTTTGGGTTTTTTGTGGTTTTGTTGTTTTTTTTGTTTTGTTTTGTTTTGTTTTGTTTTTTTGGGGGGGGCGGTTTGAAAGGCAACTTTTCTTGTCATATAAAATATTTAGTAAAGTTGTATAAAGTAAATGTATGTGTTGTTTCTTAGAGTCTCTAGAGCTAATCTGATTAGATTACAAATGTTAAACAAAAGAAAGCCCTGTTCTTTTGAATCTGTCTAGAGTGGTGGCTTTGCATAGTCCAGGCTGTCTTGTAGAAATGTAAAAACATGCCTGGAATACCCTAAAATGTTTCACCTCCCTTTTATGCTGTGCTGTCTCAGTGTAATGCTGGGTCTTGGAGCTTGGAAGAATGTTGTATCTTTGAGTAGCTTTATGTTAGTACTTTTTGGGTTTTTGGCTTTCTTTAAAGGCATATCATAATATGTTTTTTCTCTAGTGTAATCATTAAGATAACTGATGCAGTTTCCTTTTTTTAAGCTTAGTGAAAAACTTGTTCAAACTTGCCAAAGAAAACAAACCTTCTATTATCTTCATTGATGAGATTCATTTTCACTTCTTGACACGAAGAGAGAATCAGTGAGGCTGCTAGACAGATAAAAACAGAATTTCTAGTTCAGATGCAAGGTAAGTTTACTTGGTTTTCCGAATTAGTCAAAGGAATTAAGATACGTGTTTTAAGCATAGCTTGCATGAGAAGGCTAAAAGGATCTGTAATTCCACCCCATTAAATTTTGACAGCACTTTAAAACAGTCTCTGTTGATCATCTAAACAGTGAACGGATTTCTGCCTTGATACAGGGGTTGGTGTTGACAGTGAAGGAATCGTGGTTTTAGGAGCAACAAACATACCCCTGGGTTTTAGATCCTACTATCAGGAGAATGTATGATGGCTTTTTTTTTCATGGTATGAAATTCACAACTGTCGTGATGGTTCAGTCTGCAGAAATGGCTAATGTTACACAGCTTGTTTCCATGAGGTGGACTGAGCCAAACTAATAGCCCCTTACCTCTTTAAAGAGGTAGGTTGCTTGTCCCTGTAGTTCTGGTTAGATAATTGTGCATGAGCAAACAGAAAACTATTCTGTTTCCTTGTTAGTTGGTTTTCTGGTGGGCTAGGGGGACAAGTTACAAAATAAGCAAGACAAGTGACAAAATATGCACCTCAGAAGGGCCAAAGAGAGTAAAGTTTCCATTTCAGTTGTTAACAAAGTAGCTTGAGTTCTTTCATGGAAGTGTAGTGTTATGTTAAGCAGAAACATGTTGTTCTACTGGTCAGGCATAATTTGTGGGGTTTTTCAGTGTGTGTTTTAACTGCTGTTTTGTAAATAAAGGGCTTCTATTCCTGAGCCTGATTAGCTTGATCTTTTTTTGAGCAGCAAAGGACAAATACAGCTATGTGACAAATATGATTATGTTGTGATGAGGACACAGCTCGGGTAATGGTCTTTCTTGTTGACTAAAGAAACACTACTCTGTTTGTGATGATCACTTTAATTTATATATTTCTTTCAAACCTGATATACTTTGAGTGGGGGTTGCACCAGGTGACCTCCAGAGGTTACTTCCAACCTGTATGACTGTTTTGTATGAGACAGATTTAGAGGTGAATCTGTTGCTTAAAATTTTAAGTCTTGAAATTCCAGCTCTGGGGCCCACAATACAAGACAGACATGGGCCTCATGGAATTAGTCCTGAAGGGGGCCTTGAAAATGATCAGAGGGCTAGAACACCTCTTCTGTGGGGAAAAAAAGGCTGAGAGAGTTTGGGTTCTTCAGCTTGGAGAAGAGAAGGCTCAGGGGAGACCTTATTGCAGCTTTTCAGAAATAAATGAAGGGGGCATATATAAAGAAAGACAGAAATGTTAGGCGTTTTGTTTTGGCTACCTTGTTCTGGTTTGGGTTTTGTTTTCACTAAGGCCTGCAGTGACAGGACAAGGGGCAAAGGTTTTAAACTGAAGGAAGTTAAGTTTAGATTGGACATATGGAAAAATGTTCTTTACTATAAGGGTGGTGAGACACCCTAACAGGTTACCCAGAGAAGTTGCAGATGTCCCATCATTGGAAGTGTTCAAGAACAGGTTGGGTGGAGCTTTGAGCAACCTGATCTAGTGGAAGACTATTCCCTGCAGTGTGAAAGAGATCTCTTAATTCTTGCCCATAAGATTTAAAGGCCTTTAGCTTGTTCAGCAATGGCAGTGATGATATAAATTTTTCATTAATTTGGCCTACATTGTCATGTATATCAAGGTCATTGTGTTCTACAGAATTTCGGATCTATGAAGGGTTACAAAGATGATAGAGGACTGGAGCATCTCCCTTACAAGGAAATGCTGAGAGACCTGAGGCTGTTTAGCCTGAAGAAGAGAAGACAGAGGTGATCTTAGCAATGCTTGTAAATATCTAAAGAGTGGGTGTCAAGAGGATGGAGCCAGACTCTTTTCAGTGGTGTCTAGTGACAAGACAAGGGACACTGGACACACTGGAACAGAGGAAATGCCATCTGGGTATAAGGAAAAACTTCTTCACTGTGAAGGTGACAGAGCCCTGGAACAGGCTGCTCAGAGAGGTTGTGGAGTCTCCTCTGGAGAGATTCAAAACCAACCTGAATATGATCCTGGGCAAGTTGTTCTGGGTGACCCTGTTTTAGCAGGGGGGTTGTACTAAATGATTTCCAGAGGTCCTTTCCAACCCCTACCATTCTGTGACTTAGAATCACTAATTTTGTTGGTTGGAGGTAATCCCTGCCGTGAGAGCAGATGTTTCAAAAGAAGAACTGCAGTTAGCAACATTTTCTACTGACAACTGTATTGAGAATATGACTTTAATTTTGCTTCCAACCATGAGGTCTTCATTAACTGGAGACTGTAGAAAGTGGTTGTGTCAGCTTATTATAGGGGCGCTCTTTCTTTGAGTGTGAAAAGTGTTCAAATATACTTCAATACTTGAAGACTTTTTCACTTTTTCCTCTTTTTTTTTTGTTGTTTTTTTTTTTTTTTTTTTTAAAAACACAAAATCTGCTTGAGAGAATCTGGAAAAACTTTGCCTTCAAAAGGAAATAGTTGTTATATTCTGGATGTTAGCTTATGCTAGAGACAGTTTTATTTATGAGAACAGCTTTCTGAATGCTTGCCTTAGATTTACGGTGAGGTTTTGTAAGGTTTATAATAATGAAACTGCTTCTTTCTAATATTTAGGAACATTCTATACTTACTTGCATAAGCTACTTTCACTGTGCAACTGCATGAACTAGCATCTGTGCAACTTTTTTTTTTTCTTTTTTAAACCAGGTTTGAGAAACGTATTTATATTCCTTTACCTGAAGACCATGCCAGAGCTGTAATGTTCAAACTTCACCTTGGGTCAATTCCAAATCTCCTAACAAACAGATTAGAGAGAGCTTGGAAAGAGAAGTGATGGCTATTCTGGTGCAGATATAGGCATCATTGTACATGATGCACTGATGCAGCCTGTTGGAAAAGTGCAATGAGCTACTCACTTTAAAAAAGTAACTAGGAATCAAAAACCTTCCCAGTTATTTCATCTCTGAGAACTATCTTGATTTGAAAATTCCTTGTGAGTAAACTGAATTTGGTTTTGGGTAATACTGCATGCTTATGAATATCTTTTTTTATTGTCTGGGCACAACTTGGGTATTTGTCCTCTTTTTATTTTTTTCCTTCTCCCTCATCCTCCTCCTGCCGTAAGTCTGATGGTGCCAGTTTCTGTGTGTTCATGTTGTGTAACCCGGGCTCTGACTCTGTCTCAAAGTAGTGTTAAAAGCATTCAGTTTGAAGTTGGACTTAAATGGGAAGATCACAGAGGTGCTCTTTTTCTGGATCAAGTTACATGTTTTTTCACATTTTATGAGCACTTTAAAATAAATATATCCCTCATCCACCTGGGAACAGAGGGGTGGTTATGCACATTCTGCTTACTTGGCTTTTTTTTTTTCCCTCAAACTGAAAACTTAAAGTTCTTGTAAATTTCTGGTAAAAACAGTGAACCAATGTTACTTATGACAGTAGTAAAGATACTAGACAACTGAGCAAGATCTGTTTTATTGGTTGGGTAACACGTAGCATCCTGTGCTGTAATGTGAAAAGTAGCTTACACTTGCCTAGGTGCACTTTAAAGAGACTAGCAAAGCTATATTGTTTGGTTTATCTTGAAGTTACCTCTACAAACTGCATACTGGCTTAAGAAACATTGCTTCACATTTGAATCTCGGAAACTTTATCTGACAAAGAACCAACTAGAGATCTGTAGCACCATTCAAAATCCATTATATCAGGGAATGCTTGTTTTCCCCCAGGGAGTTTGCATGGGTCTAGTTCAATCAAATTAACTGTTCTCTATAAACTATTGAAGTCTTCAGTGGAAAAATAAAAGTTACTGATGGTTATAAACAGAACAGCATGTGTAGTGGTTAAATATTTTTTTCTGTGAAGTATTTTTTTAGAGTAGACCCTGACTAAAAGTGGGTTTTGTTTACATTTGTACTGGAAACTTTGATTTTATAGAAATGCATGTGTCTTGCGTGAAGGTATTCTGCAGAGGTTTTTGCTGTTGTAAATGGAAGTTTTCCTTTGTTACTCCTTGTAAGAGCAGATGTGGGGTTGGGTAAAGTAGGAGATTTTAGATCCTGAAAAAAAAAAAAGGTTTTTGAGGAGCTTTTCTGAGTTTAAAAACAAAATGAGTATTTTGAAACATAAGTTTCTTCTGGGGGCAACTCAGCAATAACACTGAGACTGTATTTATTTTAAAATAAGCTGCTGTTTTAAAATACCAGAGATTTTCTAGATGCTTCCCTTCTTGAAGCAGCAATGCCTGAAGTATTTATCCATTGTTGACTTTTTAGTGACAGTGCCATTTCTGGCTAAAGGGCTGTTACCACAGAGCCATTCGTTCAAATTTGGAAGAATCTGAGGCATGTTTTAGCCATGGAGCAATGAAATAACCTCAGTTGTCACAGTTTGCAAAGCAAACCAAAAGGAATTCTTACCTCTTGGCTCCTGTTGCCCTCAAAGGAAGGGGGGGGAAAAGCTCACAACTGCAGTACTTTGAGGGCTCTGACATAAGCCAAGTTGATTCCACCTGCATTGTTAATATTTAATTGGGTGCAATTTCCTATTTTTATAAGCAAAATCTTAGCTTTATTAATTATTTTAATAATAGCCAAATTGCCCCAGTTAATCAGTGTTTTTCCTCAGTTATTACTAATTCATTGTAAAACATACCTTGATTTGTGTGATTTGTCAGTTTATTTTGAATATCACAATCCGTACTCCAACATTGTTCTTTAAATGCAGTTTGGAGTAGCAAATCTGCTTCTCTGCTGTTAAAAATAGCCAGTTAGTATGTTGTCGTTCCATTTTTGCATATGTTTTGGGTTCCTTTTGTATGTGTGATGCTTCACGTAATGATAAAGGAAAATAAGACTGTATTCCCAGATAAGAACGTGTTGCTGCAAGGGAACAGACACGTGGTGTGGCTTTTTTTTTCCCCACATAAGGAAAAAAAGGATGGTTTCTGTTCTGCCACTAGATGGCCCTGTTTTCAATCGAGTGCTGCTGAAGTGATAGCAGAAAAGGTGCTCATAACTTGGTAGTGCAGTACGTCAAATACTGAAAAAACATCTCTGGCTTCCTAACTTCTCATGAGAACTCAAAAATAATTGAGAAGTTTTTAGAAAGCTGTTAACCAGTAATGAATGAACTCCCAAAGTGACCAAGGACTAGGAAGTGTGGTCTTCCCCAACTAGATTTCTTGGCGTGTTAGTTTTCGACAAAAATCCCCAACCTCTAGAGGAAGCAGCTACTGGAATTTGACCTGATATGTATGTATCTGGCAACAGCTGCATAATTTCAAATTGAATGATGCCACTACAATTTCTTTAACAGGACAGATCTTACAAATAGGTGGGGCATCTGCATAAAATCAAGGAAATTTTTTGCTCTAAAGATGCTGTTCAACTTCTGGTTTTTGTCTTTAAAATCATAACCCACATAAACTGAGTTGTGGGGTTTTTTTGTGGTTTTTTTTTGTTTGTTTGTTTGTTTGTTTGGTAAAAGGACCATCAGTGTCCAAGCCAAATACCATGGTAGATTTGTTCACCCCTTGCTCTCCAGCAGATCCTAAACCCATAGAAATGACGTAGATGGAGGTTCCAGGTGATAAATTACTGGAACCTCAAGTTTCCATGGTAGGTGGTGTTTATTTTGTTGTTTGTGTGTGTGTGTTTGTTTGTTTGTAGCATTTCTTTCTTGCTTTGCAGAACTCTGAAAAGACTTTTAGGTAAAGACCCTCTTTCAAATGGTTATGCAAGGCAGTTGGATGACTTGTATGGCCAGAATTTCTGAAACCAAAACAGGTAACATTTGAATTCCCAACGTGCACTACTATAGTATGGCACGTTTTTGAAAAAGCTGATATGTATTTCTTATTGCTCTTGTCTGCTGGCATGCAGCTGCTGTCCTTTCATCCATAGAGAGCATCTTCCACTGTTCATTCACTTGTCTGTTACTCATTTAAAACCTTCAGCATCCCTTCCATACTGCTTCCTTCCCATCACTGTAGCACTGATACTGGGAAATTGAAAATTATATTCAGTATAAATTTGGAACTGATGTGCTATAAGTAAATATAACCCATGAAACAAATACAAGCATAAACAATAACATGTAAAAAGATAGTGAATGTAATGGTAGTTTTGGTTACATCTCATCATGGATGATACAGCTCTTTTAGCTGTTTTTGCATGTTAAAATACCTGCTTTGGTCTAGGGAATAAAATGTCATTTTAAGACAAATTGAAAGTTTAGTTCACTACTTTAGTGTGTTTATGTTTTTTGGTTTTTTTTAGACACTTGTTCTCTATTTTCCCCCAAGAGAACAAAAGACTCTGAATCTTAAGTACAGGGTTTGAGGGAAGGACTTAAGAAATGACATCAGCATAGATTTATCATGTGCAAACAGTCCTGTAAATGAATGAAAGAAATGAGCATATTTCATGGGTATCACAAATCTCTAAAACAGTAGACACTGCTTTGTAATATAACTGTCACTATATTTCAGAAAATATTTTCTGTACATATTTGTGTACTGAGGAAGCACAAAAGGATCGATATAGGTGTAGGCCTGCCATAAAACTTCTACCTGAATGGTCTAAGAGGATTTTCTTTAAATCAGTCTATTAATTAGACAACAATTCTTTATGTGCTTTTTGTGTAATAGTACCTGGGCTCTGACAGTCTGTAGTTGCATAGGTGGTTGTTTCAGTGTCCAAAATCAATTCTTGTCCTTATATATATATCAGGCTTTAATTCTAAGCAAGCTTTAATTCTGTAGTCTTAGCCAAATCTCAAGTCTAGAAAATCATATTAACTTTTGGTATTGCCCAAAATTCCATAGTAAGATGAGCTGTTAGGCATCTACTTTTTCTGTTGTCTTTGGCTAGGACTTGATTAGTTTCCTTGGGCAAGAAAATTTTCTTATTCATGGGGTGTTCTAACTGTTGCTTTCAACCTCATAGATCTGTGATTTCTCTGAACTCCATTTTCTAATATCTGAATAGTTACCTAAGAAACTGACTGAATTGAAGATACTAATTACTGGTTATGAACAGTAAAACTTTGCTAGAGATAAGTCTCAAACTACTGTTCTGTATTTTTGGACTATGAAGAGTAGATGGGAACATGTAATTACTTTCCACTTTAAACTGCTGTTGTGATGGGTTGAAAATGGTAACTGACAGAAAAAGGAAGTTCAGATCTTATCAGTAAAAAGAGATTAATAAAATGTGAATGGATAAGTGGCATGAATCTAAACTCAAGGTTGGGGTTTCATTATTAGACAACTCACTGACAGTTGATTGTCTCCACAGGATTTAAATGCTGCCTCTGTGCAGAATTGTGTAGGCTTCCTTAAAGTTTTGTGTAAATAAGAGCTCCTATTTTTAATGAATTTTAATGCATGATTGTCATGGGAACAAGTTTGTTATACTTGTTTCTGAAAACACTTATTTTCTTTTTTTCCTGACAGGCTGATATGCCCAGATCACTAGCTAGCTCAAAACCAACAGTTAATGAACAGGACCTGGAGAAGTTGAAGAAGTTTACAGAAGACTTTGGTCAGGAAGGAACATTATAATTATTTTTGCTTTAAGTATTCTTGTGTATTGATGGCACTTCAATTAAGTGCCAGTAAAATCACACCTTTCTTGCTTTGCAGAAGGAATAGAAGATACGTTTGCAAAGACTCTTTTTGTATTGTATTGTTTTCCTCAGATGTCTATTAAATAATGTCTTTTACTGAAAAAATAATATGAAAACACAATTTTAGGGTGAGACAGCAAAGTGATATGGTAATGCTTACTGAATACTAGAAAAACTTTAATGATTAGTTCAATTTTAGGTATAATATTAGACCTGAGTAAAAGTGATTTTTAAACTCCCAGTAGGCTCAAAAAAACCTCCTTTGAGGGATGGAAGAGAATGTATTTGTCAGGTGTTTTCAGTATCGGTTTGTTATCAGAAGGTGTCTTAAGACTATTTCAGTAAAATGTGACTTTCAGATAATGGGAAAATTTATAACAGGTTGATACATATTAATTGCTCTCATTTAATTTAGAAATATGCAACAAAACTTGCTAATGAAACATACTGCAAGTATGGCTTTGCTGTTAAGTAAGAAAAAACAATGAGGATAAGACTACATTGGCCAGTACTTCATTTAAATACTGATGGAAATGGTATTTGGCTTTTTCTGATATGCTGTATTAAATGGCAAGCTTTTGTTTTTAGCTCTTTGCTAGTTGATACATGCTGTCACTATGAAATTTACTAAAAGTTTGTTAAATGCACATATTTTAGAAAGTGGGTTTTTTTTCTGGCTTACTTCTAAATCTGGATTTAGTTTTTTCAGAGTTTAACTGAAGTTAGGGAAAAAAAGCATTAGTAAGATTCTGCATGTCAAGGCTGGCAAGGGAGCCTTTAGAGAATGAATGGGAGGTATTTTGGGAAAGAGCATACTTTCACATGCGAGGAGGAGGGTATCACCAGTGTTTTAGTCACTGACTTTCCAGTGGCTGATTTACTCAGAACCCCACTGATAACTATTGCATATAGGTTGCATCAGTTTAGAGCTTAAACTTTGAGAGAATGCTGGCACTTTAGTACAGAAGTAGCACTTCCATAGATCTTTTTCTGAAGAACTACAGATTGACATGTACCTGAATGTAACTTAAAACACTAATGTCAGCATTGAGTTTGTGCCTTTTAAATTTGCACTGGCTGTAGGTAATGAAACATTGTTAGATACCTAGAATATTGTGTTCCAATATTGTACAACTCTATCCTGCATAGGCTTTGTTTAAATTCCCTTAAAAGAAATTTGCACATTTTGCATGTGTATGTTTTATATACATATGCACATATATGATCATATTTTGATGGGGTTTGGCTTCCTTTATGTACACACTTTATAAATCATAGGATGGATGAAATTTGCTGTACTTGAAGTAAAATGTTAGAGTACAATACCCACTATGTTCTTTGTGTATTTCTTCTGTTCACATATTTAGTGATTGCTATTTTTTTAGACTTTGTTTCTATGTTTAACAGCTAAGCAAAACAAATTCTTTGATCTGCAAGGTGCTGAGCTTTTGTTTACTAACATGATGAAACATTCTTTCCAAAATTGTTCAGTTACACTCAGCTTTACCTCTGTATTATGTTGAAACGTGTAAATGTGAATCAGTGGACTTCAGATCTTTGTGGACCTTTTGGGGGGAACAGAAACACACAGGAATTCCAGTGTAGGTGCAGGCAACTATGGTTAGTAAACTTAATCCTTGTTGCAACAGGATTGTTTATTCATAGTTGCCTCTTGTGAATGTTTTGGAAGTGAGCCACATACTGGTGGGGCTCTAACTCAGGTCTTAATCTACTCTCCCAAGGACTTGTCTCTTGACCTTTATTAAAATGAGCCCTTACTGCAATCTTAAAATTCTCAGGCACTTTTTTCTTGTGGTAGGCTGATTTGTCCTGTGGGTTTCCGTAAGATTAATTCTAATCTCTTATCTTTAATGTAGAAGAAAAGTATACTGTATGTTTTAAATTTACATCTTGCTGTTTGCTCAGTTGTGGGATGATATTTGTAATGGAAGCATTAATGCTTGATGTTTAAAGTTGTTTCTAGAAATATTCCATTGCATTTTAAGCATTGTTGCTTAAAATTGGAACTACAAGGATGACTTCTTAGTTTGCTTTGTAAAATGGGAAAAATATATATCCCAGAGCTTCCTGGGTAAGTTATCCTAGAATAAATAATAGCCAAATGGGGTGGAGGATGCTGAAAATTAACTTCTTATATTTCAGTGTCAATTGAAAATGCTCTAAAGAATTTATGAAAGGCTATATTTGCTTTACATAATCAAAACCTTTGTAAATACTGAATAAAATAATTGTACATTTCATAAGGTCTGATGTATGAATCATCTTTGTCTAGTTAGCTTACAGATTTTCCTAACTTCTGTTGTTACTGCTTACTCTTGACTGAAGTATGAAAAAAGTCATTTTTGCTCCTGTGAGTAAAATCATTTTTCAGTTAAATCACTTGTATATGTGCTTGTTGTGTTCTTCACAGATGGCTTCTTCGCATTGACAGTGAACTTGGATTTCCTGTCATTTGTGCTATACATCTCAATGTATAACTCATAGGGCTTGAAAAGCTCAGTAAATTAACTTGTTACATTTTTCCCTGTGTTACCTGACCAACCTCAAATTCCAAAGTCTTGTTTCTTCCCTGATTTATCTGTTCTCTTTTTGTCATTCTCTATCACAATGAAAGCCTACAAATAATTTTTTGATTGGTCTTGTTCTTCAAATTATCTGCTGGTCTTTGAATATGCTTTTGTTTTAATTAGTGGAGGAGAGCACATGTAGTTCAGGGAGATACTCTTGAATCAACTTTTGTTCATGCTCCTCTGTGGCAGGGGTGTCAGATCATAGCTTCCTCAGCAAAGAAGCTGCTGTCTGCTGAATGTTCTCTGGTCAGGCATTTTGATATACTCTTTCTATTTAGTCGTCTTCCTAATAAAAATATATTGTTTGGTTTGGGGGTTTTTTATGCTATTTCTGAGGATTATCTTGACAGGAAGCTTTCTAATAGAGCTGAATTTGTTGAAATATGCAGGAACATCTTTATCTTTCTCTTCACTCTTTCCTTTTTCCAGAATGTCAAGCTTGTTTGATTGTCTTCCATAAATGTTTTTGGTCTTAAGCAGATTCATCCTAGTAATCATGGTTGACTTAAAGCCATTCCTGTAATTTATGTAAACTAGTGCAAGAACTTGGTGGGACTGTTTATTTTCTACTGTGCTGCTTTTTCAACAGATACTTAATTCTTATCAAAACATTGCTCCTTTTATTCTTGAGCAGGTGGTTTTTCTTGTAGCTCTTGTGGCATAGCTACAGTGCTTTCACCTTTGATTCTTCTTTAGCTTTTCATTAAAAACTTTAGTGACTTTATTGCACAAATCATCTGTCTTAATTAGCTGTGTAAAAACACTTCATTGATCATTCATGCTCTGCCCTGGCATTTGTGTGCTGACAGCCCAGATAAGTTTATTCTGTTATTTTTCGTTTGGTTCCTGTGACCCAATTACAATTATTCCTCGCCCTGCCTACCTCTATAGATACACATATGCCCTTCTGATGGTAGTTTTTTGACTAGCTGTCTGGTTTGTGCCATTTTCTATTTATTCACCCTTACATTTTTTTATCTTACCGAAGAGGCTCCAACTTGATGAATGGTAAGGATGATACTTCCTCTCATCCATCAACAGTGTTTGTGTACGCCAGAGTCCATCTGGCTGTAGCATCTGTGCACAGTACCTGGCACATTGACAGTCTTCTAGTCTTTTGCAGAAATAATTGACATTTTAGGGATCATTTTATTTGGACTTTTCAACCATTAGTTGTGAAAATAAAATCTGATGTCCTAGCAGCATCATAGCAGGAGCTAAGCTCCCTTCTAAAAAGGCTTTGGTTGTGTTTTGAGACATCTCCAGGAACTAAGTCACCAACACCTGAGTGCAGGCCTGATGTTGATAATGAAGACAGAGTTTTCTTTCCTGCTTGGTGACTTATTGCCAGGCACTGTGCCATGAATTACCAAGACTTGCTTTTGTTTGCCCTCCTTCCTCCTCTGCTGTCTCAGCTAATTTAAATCTCAGCTATTCAAGGCAGGGACTTTGCTTTCAAACATGCTCAGTGTCACATGTGTTCTGTGAACTATAAACAATAATTTCCTCTGACTCATTGTAGGCTGATGACTGTCCACAGGTAATCTGTTACAAAAATCTCTGCTACTGCTCTGTCTGTCTCTGCAATAACAAGTCAGCTAGATGAGCGACTGTGAAAATTGCTATAAATATCACCACCTTATACAGGAAATAAAATGGCAAATGAAGACTGTTACTTACTGCTGGTGACTCGGGCTCTGGAAGAGTCAACTGAATTTTTTTGCCCAAAGAAAGCTGAGAGGGGCTTATGAAAATTCCTTTCTCCTTCCTTCCTTTCTTGAAGACCTCTTCTTTGTTTGTTTGTTTGGGGTTTTTTTTGTTTGGGGGGGGGGGGTGTTTGTTTAAGATTTTTGAAAATCTAGAGAAGTAGTTGACTACTGTTTTCAAATGTGCCATTTAAAATGCTAGTTGAAACGTTGATCCTCTTGCCTGGCTAAGCCTGAGTTTATTTGGAGTTTTAATGATATTTTAATGACTTAGAGCCTTGAATTGCTCTGTACATGACCAAACAGTGAAGCAATTACTGTTTTTTAAATCTTTAAGTCCAGATCAAACAAGAGCAAGTGTATATTCATGTCTAGCCTTGTTCTGTCTCTAATGTTCTGTCTCAAACCTCATGCCCATGGTGCACATGCCTATTGTCAGTGTGGAAACCTGTAGTTGCAGCATAGCAAGAGTTGCCATGGGAACCACAGGGTCTGCTGACAAAGCCTGAACTCTTCCAGATGCCCTTTATCTTCACTGTCCCTTCCTCAGCTTCAGCACAGAGAAGGGATGCCCTTATAAACAGATACGTCCACTGCCTAAATGCACACAGAGGTCTGTGATACACATGTATCCATATACACAAACATTGGTTACAAACACCTTAAAGGTGCATGTACCTGTGTGACAACCCACCAAATGCACAATAGGTAGTCACTGCAAAGTTAGTTTCCTCCAGCACTTGCAGCACTTGTAGCACTGTGAGGTGCCTGCTAGTTGCAGGGAATGAATGCTTTGGAGCATTTATGGGCTTTTTAGAGGGGCATAGTGGTAATGTTCTTCCTGGGCAGTCTGAGGCTCTACGCACAGTAAATGCATCTGCAGAGATGCATATGGGGTGATTCCCTGGTTTGTGCCTCAGATCCCCTGTAACAGGCCTAGGGCGGAAACTAACTGGTGAATAAGGGTGGCAATGCAAATACTCTGGGCTCCTATGGGGTTTTGTCCTGTTTCTGTCCTACTTCTCAGAAGTGTAAAATGATTGTCACAAGCTTTATAGCTATCAGCACACTCACACTTTACACAAAAGAGTACAAAAGTACAGTGCGTACTGAAAATGCATGATGCTCCTTAGAAGAAAAATGTTTTGATTAGAACTTCCTTTAGATTTGAAATGTTACTTGGCAATTTAGGCCTATAATATTCTCTCCTGCTGTTCTCTCTAATTTGGGCTTCTTTTTTGTCTGGCTTACCCTCTGTCCTTCATACCATTTTTTTTTTTTTCCCCTTCAAATGTAAGACACTGATTCCTTTTTAAATTCTATTTCAAAGCTCTTTACATTCCTATATTTTTTTCCAATGTTTCTATGCAGCAAAGCAAAAGCTGACAGTCTCTGATTTCCTTCTTTCCTTTCAAAGTGTCAGGGCCGTCTGTACATGCAGCAGGATGTCAATGGGCTGCACTGTCAGAGGAAAGAGACAGACTTGGAGGACAGCAAGTGATTCTGATGCATTTGATATCAATGCAAGGGGGAGAAATGGTTGAATTGCTTCTTTTCAGCAAGTTATTTTATACTTGTTTCTTGAGTTGGAGAACTGAGCTATATACAATAGATCATCTAAATTTCCATTGTGTTACAGCAGCTTCAGTGCAGTACACACCAAAGATAATTTATCAGGGACTTATAACAAGGGCAGATGTTGTGTAACGGCATCCAAGAAATAAACACCAGCCTTTTGCCAGTGCTGTGTATATTCAGTGTGTTATATTCAGTATATGTAGTGTGTTACCTGGAACTGGAAACAGACAATTCATGTTAGAAGATTAAGCAAGCAAAGTTCTCTGAATTTCTTTGAAAGAGAACCTGGCACAGACCTGGAGTAGGTAATTTAAGTTCTTCCAGTATTTAAGTGTGCAGCTACAAAGCAAAGAGCAATGGGAGAGTACGAAGCTCTCCCACGCAGTGATGTGGGGTAGAGCATATAGCTCTAGAAAGGTGAAATGTTGAGAGGCAGGAATATGTGGAGAGCAGCACTGTAGCTTCCCAAGCACAGAAGCTACTTAAGATTGCCTACAAAAGTTACGTTTTTTGAGAAACCAGAGGCTTATCAAGACCACACATCATTAACTTGACCTTTTGTAATAAGACTAAGTCATATGAATGTGCACATAGTAGACAAGGCTTGACTGAATGACTTAGGGTGGTATAACTGGTAGCTTAATACTGAAGCAGACCAAACTCACGTAAGTTCAGGACCTGTCAATCTGAAAAGATTACCTAGATGTATGTGTTTCTAAAAGTACAATATAAAGCACAAAATTATGCCTATTTTGGAAAAACAGCAGCAGCAGCTTGGGTGGGAGCAGCTTCACTTCTGCTGAGCAGCAATCAAGTAAGTTAAAGAAACTGTACAGAAGTTGATAAAAAATGTAATTGCAAAAATGTTCCCTATGTGGATAAAAATTGAAAGCATTCATGAAAATACATATCTGGGGAGGTAATAATGACAGTAATGGGTGAAAAACTGGCCCTGGCAAAACTGGACACAAACATTGCTAAGCAATGCAATAGCTTCAGGGCTAAGTCCTGAAGGACTTAATTGAAAACAGACAGGAAAGGTTTCCTCCCTCACCTGTCCACCTAGAAGTACTGTCTAAAAACTTAAAAATGTATAGTAACTGAGGACATAATTTCTAGACAGATTAAATTCTGTATCAAACCTCTGTCACAGCAACACCCCATGACTTTAGAGATGATAACTGCAAGCCACAGCAGCTGTAAATGTCCTAGACAAGTAGGAAGCAAGGGCAGATGGAACTGTGGTAATGACAAAATGCCTTGGCTTGGACGGGACTTCTAAAGGTCATCTAATCCAACCCTGCCTGCAGTGATCAAGGACATCCTCAACTAGATCAGGTTGCTCAGAGCCTCATCAAGCCTAACCTTGAATGTCTCTAGAGATAAGACCTCCACCACCTCCCTGGGCAACCTGTTCCAGTGTTGCCACCATCCTCATACATAAACTTCCTAATGTCCAATCTAAAGCTACCCTTCTCCTATGACTGACTACATGCCCTTGTAAACAGTCCCTCCCCAGCTTTCCTGTAGGCCCCCTTCAGGTACCAGAAGGTTGCTATAATGTCTCCCCAAAGCCTTCTCTTCTCCAGGCTGAACAACTCCAACTCCCTCAGCCTGTTATTAGAGGACAGGTGTTCCAGTCCTCCCATCATTTTTGTGGCCCTACTCTGGACCTGCTCCATCAGGTCTATGTCCTTCCTGTGTCGGGGACTCCAGAGCTGGACACAGTACTGCAGGTGAGGTCTCAGCAGAGCAGAGTGTCAGAATCGCCTCCCTTAGTCTACTGGCATCCTTCTTTTGATGCAGCCCAGGATATGATTGGACTTCTGGGCTGCAAGTATGCATTGTTGGCTCATGTCCAGCTTCTCGTCTGCCAGAGCCCCCAAGTCCTTTTCCACAGGGCTGCTCTCTGTCATCTCATCCCCCAGTCTGTATTGATAATGAGGATTGTTCTGACCCAGGTGCAGGACCCTGCAGTTGGTTTTGTTGAACCTCATGAGGACCACTTGGGCCCACTTCTCCAGCTTGTCCAAGTCCCTCTGGATGACGTCTCCTACATCTGGTGTCCATCTGGTATCCATTGACCATGCCATCCAGTTTGGTGTTGCCTTCAAACTTGCTGATGGTGTCTATGTTATTGATGAAGATATTAAACAGCACTGGTCCCAGTACTGACCTCTGAGGGACACCACTTGTAACCGTTCTCCACCTGGACATTGAGCCAATTACCACTACCCTTTAGATGCAAGGATCCAGCCAATTCCCTATCCACTGAACAGTCCAATCATCAAATCTGTATCTCATCAAATCTGTATCTCTCAAAGGCCTTGCAGAAGTACAGAGAGATGATGTCCATTGCTCTTCCCTTGTCCACTGATATAGTCGCTCCATCATAGAAGGTCACTAGGTTGGTCAGGCAGGATTGCCCTTAGTGAAGCCATGCTGTCTATCTCCCCGTCATCCATGTGCCTTAGTGCTTCTAGGAGGATCCACTCCATGATCTTCCCAGCCACAGAGGTGATGCCAACAGGTTTGTAGCTCCCAGGGTCCTCCTTTCTACCCTTATTAAAAATGGGTGCAATGTGTCCCTTCTTCCAGTCACCAGAGACTTCCAGTCACCAGACACCAGTCACCTGACTGCCAGGACTTTTCAAATATCGTGGAGAGTGGCTTGGACACTACATCAGCAAATTCCCTCAGGACTTCGGGGATGAATCTTGTCTGGTCCCTTGTATAAGACTTGTGTATGTTCAGGTTCCACAGGTGGCCACAAACCTCATCTTCACTTACAGTGGGAGGGATTTTGTACCCCTGGTCCCCACCTTGTGGTCCTTCAACTTTGGAGGTGTGAGGAGAGAAGTTGCCAGTAAAGACCAAGGAAAAAAGTTGTTGAGAACTTTAACCTTCTCCTCGTCTATTGTTACCAGCTTGCCATTCTTGCTCATCAGAGGGGTATGTTTTCTCTAACCTTCCTTTTACTGTTGACATAGCTATAGAAGCCTTTCTTGATATTCTCCTTAAAGAGCTTGAAGTTTGCTTTCCTAAAATTCAGGGTCCTGACTCTGTCCTTGTCCAACTCATATCCCTTAGGACTGTGAAGGACTCCACCAGTGCGTGATCATTGCAGCCCAGGCTGCCTCCAGTCTTGACACCCCTGATGAGCTCAACTGCATAGGTGACCAACAGATCCAGTATTACATCCTCTTAGGTAGGGCTGTCTATTTCTTGTCCTAAGAAGTTATCCTCAAGGCACTCCAGGAGTCTCTTGGATTGCCTACAGCTTGCCATGCTACTTCTCCAGCAGATGTCAGGGTGGTTGAAGTCGCCCAGCAGAATGAGAACCTGTGAGCATGATGCCTCCTGAAGCTGCAGAAAGAATGCTTTGCCAGTAGGCTCCACTTTGATTGGGTGGCCTGCAGTAGACACCAACCACAAGGTTCCCCTTGTTGCCTCAGCCCTAATTCTTACCCATAAGCTTGTAAAGGAAAACAGACCCTTAAGATGATTAGCTAAGTTAGAAGTTAGAGAAGAAGAGGGCATTATAGAATAATGGATGATTAATAGAATGCAGGTGCTGTAGAATAATATCATAAGACCATGTGAATGCTTCTCATTGTCCACTGTATAGCCCTTACCATGTCTTGTTTAAAACCCAGTCCAGCTGAATAAGTAAAGGTTACAAATAGATTAGTTTTCCATTATGTATATATGAGCTTTCTTAGAATCTTAAAGGTAACCATCTGAAGATATAAGACTGTGATGACCTGTGACATCTGAAGAGGAACTGAACCAAGATTGTGAAGAACGGCTGAAGATTAATAATGGACTGGGAACTGAGAGTTTGGAGAAAAACATAAAGGACTTTTAAGAAGAATGTTGATTTCCTAATATTGTGTTAAGAGTATATAATGTGTTGAATTTTAGAAGTCCTTTGCCACTCACTGAGGTGATGGCCAGACTCTTGAGTTGTTGAATAAAGCAAACCTAGAGTAATCCACTGTTTGGTGAAATCCTTTAACAAGCTTTTGACTTGCTCGTGGCTATTATTTAGAGACATCTCTTCATGCTCCATCTGTTAACATAGAGGGCCACACCTCCACCCCTCCTTCCTCTCCTGTCCCTTCTGAACAGCTTTTAGCCATCAATAGCCACACTCCAGTAGTAGGATTCATCCCACCAAGTTTCAGTAATGGCCACTGTGTTGTGGCCTTCCAGCAGCACACTAGCTTCCAACCCCTCCATGAGACTCTGACTGTGCAGCTGTGTCCCCAGCATGCCTCAGGGAAACAGGCTGAAGGTCCGTACTAGCTCTCCATCCGACTAACCCTGGTGTGTCATCCCATAGCTTGTCACAGATAAGCCTGATCATATTATCCCACTCCCCCTTCACATCAAGTTTAAAGCCATGTCAATCAGCCCCACAATCTCTTGAGAAAAAAACTTCTTGCCTCTGTAAGAAAAGAGTCTCCCATTTGACACCGGCAGGCCTGGTGCTGCACAAGCCATCCCATTGTCAAAAAGCCCAAAACTGTTGCAGTGACACCATGCACAAAGCCATGTATTAATAGACTGTATCCATCTGTTGATTCCACTGTTGCTGCCTGTGACTGGAAGAAAAGAATATAAGAGATATAACCTGTGCCCCAGATTCTCTCATCACCTGTCCCAAGGCCCTTAAGTCTCTTTTGATTGCTCTTGGACTATCAATAACAGCTTCCTCTCCACCTCCATGGATGATCGGTAATGGGTAATCACCTAAGCTACGAAATTTCCTAATGACACCATTAACCTGGGCTCCAGGGAGAGAGCAGACTTCCCTGTGAGGAGGGTCTACAGGCATACTGGAGCCTCTGTTCCCCTCAGAAGGGAGTCATCTACAACTATAACCTCTCTTTTCTTCCTTGTGGATGTGGTTGTGATACAGGTGATAGGCCTTTCTGACTGTGGACATACCTCTGGTGTAGGTTGCCCATCGACCACATCCTCATGTGGCTGGTATTTCTCAACCAGAGACTCGTACCTGTTTTTCAGTGGCACCGAGGGGCCTAGGTGGGTAAGGAAGGAGTTCGCTGGCTGCCTCGACCATGAACTTGCCTCCCCGTTCACTCCCCTCAGCCAAGCTACTGCCTCTGGTCTGACAGGGGCAGGGTACAGGGTCCCCCTGACCCTGCCTGCTTTCCGATGGGCACTCCTACTTCTGTTTCAAGGAGGGCAGAGCCTGGTTCCACCAGTCCATCACTTGTTCAGCCTCCCTGATGCTCCTCAACCTTTCAACTTCCTCTCGCAACTCTGCAACCCGGCAGAGGAGAGCATGCACCCGCTGGCAGCACATGCAGCCATTCTCACGGCTCCCTCTTGTTGCCAGTGGCAGGTCCGGGCACTCCCTGCAGCATGTGGCCTGGACGACTGCAGGTTTCCCTGGGAGCCTCGTATGGGTTCCCACATCCACCCTGGCAAGTGTTGAGAGCAGGACCTTCTGCCGGGTGGAGACCACGGCCGAGTTCCTTCCCAGAGGGTGGCGACCACCGATAGGTCTCGCTTGTCGCGCGGGCGGACCCGCTGTTGCTGCACTCCCGTCCACGGAGCCCCCGGCGGCGGCCGCTGCCTCGCGCTGCGCGGGCCGAGCGTGGCTGCCGATGTCGCCGCTTGTCCCTCCCCCGCGGTCGCCCCGGCAACGCCCCGGCCACCTCAGCCTCTCGGCCTCGCCCGCGAGAGGTGCCGGCTCCCCTCGGTCCGTTCGCTCCCCCTCGGGCTGCCGCCGTTCCGGGAACACCCTGCCCTCCTCCATCCAGCGCAGCTCCGGAGCTCGCCGCGAGGGCCGAGAGAAGCCCCTCCTCAGGAGCCTCGGGGAAGCGGGGCGAAGCCGGCACTGGCGCTTACAGCAACGCTGGGGCTGAGCGAGCCAGAGATGCTCGACGCTCATGGACACTTTTTCGCCCGTCACAGTTGTTGCATCCACAAAATAAATGCTTATTATTTGCTTACTCCCAGAACCTTCGACAAAGTAGTCCTGCATAATGCTGTGAGCTGTATTCACTTTTCCGGATTGCACCTTCCTTAAGAGGTCTCATTTCTGCTCCTTCCAGACCCAACTTCCAACACTTCCAAGAAGGCTGTACCATTTTCCTCTCAAAATACCAAGGTTAGATCAGCCCAGCTTCTGCCATGCTCTTTAATTACAATCTCCCCCAAGTTGTTTGCCCGCCAGACCATCCCTCTAAGAAAATGCCTGACCCTCAGCATTCAGTAGCCCTTTTAGGGAGCGACAAGATCCATGCTCAGCTTGAGTTCTCTGCCCTGGATGCTCTCCCAGCCACTGCTTTTGGACACCCTCCCCACACCTGGGCAAGCTCTCACCCCTATCTCAGAAGCCTAGCCCACCACGTAACAGTACCAGTCACTATACAAATCTGATCTCTGAGTTTGCAAGGCACATGCAGGAACCAGGCCATGGTGTGGCATGACAGCCTGTCCCTAAAGAGTGACAACTCGGAGAAGTGAGATGCCAGCAGATGGGACGGGCCTACATGTTATACACTGCTGCCTCTGAGTGACTCCAGGTCCAACAGGTTTTGCTTTCAAGTCCCTCCTGCTCCAGCTTAGTTGATGTGTTTGCAGAATCCTTCCTTGTCGTTGCTGGTGTGAAAGGCTGTGAGGACAGAAAAAGTATCGCCCAGATCTGCACTGATCGCACTGAAGTGATGCCCCAGCCAACTCCAGGAGATGCTGTCAGCAAGCTGCACTGGGATTGAAGATTTTCTCTTAAGAAGCATTTCTGTTAAGTTTGCAGAGTAAAACCAAGTCTACCTCTCCTTTGACACTCAAAGAGTTTTTGCTGCACAGCTGATGGAAAGAAAAAAAATTCTTTGTCTGTGTTGTTACTAATGCCACCAAATACGCCTGAAAACTCAGAGCTCATATCCATTGCTTCTAGCCTATAGTACCCATTAGAACTATAATGCTGTCAAAGTGATATTCTCCATTTACATCAGCTCTAGCATTTTACCTTGAGTACGTATTATAAGCTATCAAAATACAGCGGCCCATAATGAACACAAAAGGTGGCATCTTGATTTAGGCACCTTTCAGAGCAGTAGTGCTAGGTCACTAATGCTATTTAGAATTGCTTCTCAGGGTAATTGGTACCTCTCTTCTTCCTGAAGTGCTGTGCTTTAATCTTTTCACTCCGTAATCTCAACTCTTTACAAACAGCCACAGAAATATTTGTATTTTCAGAACGTAAAGGACAATAAATTGAGTGAAGTTCCTGCTTGAGTCTATTTAAAGCATTTCAATAGCATCTCCAGGCTAAGCAGATATCTTGCCAATTACTTTGCAGTCTTGCTTGATTATAGGCAAAGCAACATGTAAGTAAAGGAGAAACTGCAGAACAGTAACCCTGGGATTGCTCTTGTAAATCAACTTGGAGTTTGTATCATTCCTCAAAGAATGGCTGTGGCAGGGCTTATCTTTGTTTCTGCTGAAACATACTGTACACTTCTTTATTAGGAATTGCAAAATTATGGTATTTTCCCCTAGTTATTAAAATCAGATCATACCAAATTATGCAACATGTGTAGGTAAAGATATGCATGCACACCTGGGTGATACAATAGTCATATCCCCCCCTTCCTATGTAGTAAACTAATTTATTCTGAAGCATTTTGTGCAATGTTTTGAGAATAACTCAGGATTTCACTCATGATCTTTTCTTCTAAATTTGTTATTCCAGCAAGGAGCACTGCACAGACAGTGCTCCTTCTGCCAAGGAGCCCTGTTGATAGGCCTTACAGTGTTTGAGAAGAGAGACATTTGAAGGTCCTTACCTCATGTAAAATACCTAGTTTGACACTCCAGCCCTGCAAAATAAATCTGAAGTTACCTTAATTCCTTGGAGAGTATCACTGAAGCTATCAGGACTCTGTAAACACAAAGCAGAAATCCTCTGAAACATTGGTACCATCCATGGGATGGGAAATAACCTGCCTTGAAGGAACCTACATCTGTAGGAATCCTAAATCTCCCAGGAGAGATCTGTTTAGATGCCATAGGTAACACTGTCTATACCTTTTAAGGTATAGATTCTGCTTTTCACTTGCTCCGACTAAACAAAGTCTGACTATCAGAGAGTGACACATGCTGCACACAATGCCAGCCAGGAAAAAAACCCTGTGTCCATAAACAAACTAAACCTACGAACCTAGGAGAGAGGAATATCGTGAGTCATGATAAACAGTCAGATTATGCTCCATACGTTCTATAAATATTTATCTTAGCAACAATTGGCTAACCGGGAACCAGCTATTAGCATGCAAAGTAGCTCTTGCACACTATGACGTATAGATTTCCAGTGTCTATGTTGCAGCCGCTATTTGGCACGGTGAAAAGTGAGGCTGTGTGTTTAACAAATGCCCTCATAATAAGCTCAGTTGCAAGGCTTATTTAAAGCTTCAGCCTTTCATTCCAGACCCCTCCAGCTGTCACAACTGTCACATCAGCAGCGAGCTAATGTTTATTCTGTTCTGGGTGATAAATCAGGCCCTAAAAGAGAACTCTTGCATTTGCTATTCATTATCATTCATCCAGAGAGTAGGAATTAGGTAAGGAATCAGCTTCTATTGTAGGGTTTTTATTAGCAACTCGGATTTAACACAGTGAAAGCTACCTGCAAAAAGGATGTTAAAGCTGTTCACTCAAACCGTGTGTTACAAGGGATCTGATCTCAGGTTGCTTAATGCCTCTCAGATAAATAAAATATTACACCTTAGTTTCTAAAATTGACTGCTCTCTCTCTTTGTAGTTACACACACACTAGAATATTAATTAGGTCTCATTTCAACTAGAACATGTCTCAGTTCCACCACCTACATACACCCAGTGCTGGCTTTTGTAGTGAAGAGAGATAATATATTTCTTTATGCTAAACGTTATAGGTTTAAAGAACCAGAAGTTTGTGAAAATGTTTGCATTTGCAGATTTTCCTCATCCAAAGGTCTCTTCCATGAAAAAAAAAATCAAAGATGTGTAGATTTACAAATCAATGAACTGTACTTTCAGTATATAATTAGGCAGTGGAAATTGAGGTCACTGAGCAGTGTAAGAAACAGTCTGTATTCAGTTCTGAAATGATAGTTTCTTTTCTCTCATCATCTTCTAACAACAGTTTTACAGAGCACAACTGAATCCACTTCTGTGCTGATCCACTTACAATCCTAGTTTCAATACTTTGAGGATTTACTGCTTTAGTCACAGCTCCTGGTCACTGCAGATTTAAATACATCAAAAAACAAAATGAAGCCCTCAACATTGCACCAACATGTGCCCCCGTCTCTTTTCTTCAAGAGACAAAGCTACAAGACCTTTAGCTTCTGCAAAGTCCCGCACTATCTTGTCACAAATCCAGCTTACCCACCCTGCTGCTGGGAACAGTCCAGCTTGGAGCAGTGGGTTGAAGCTGAGAACCTGAGCTCCACCCAGCCCATACTTCTGTGATACTTTGATAACAATGCCAGGACAATAGAGAGAGGTGTAAAAGACCAGGTCCGTATGTCTGCTGAGTTGTTCTGGCTCAGGACTACTATCCCTACCACAGTGTCCCACCTTCTGGGCCTTCCCTGGCAGCTGAAGGCTTACCTCCTTCCTTTGTAAACTGCTCTGTGGGCTCTCCCTTTACTCCCTGATCTCAATCAGCATTAGGAGTTTCTCAGGAGGAACCCATTGTGAATTGCTTCTGTTTGTGAAGATGTACTCTGAATTAACAGAAACAATCATGGATTCGAACAGCTTTTTAAGGAAATGAACCATGAGGTCAGCAGAACTCAAACAAGTGAAAGTTCGACGCTCACTGCAGGGAGATACATCACTTGAAAAATGGAATGAAGCCTAAGATTAGGTGTGCATGACTTGAGAAATAAGGCTTTTTAAAAAAAAAAATACTAAGCAAAATTTTGAGATATATACAGTGGATTTACAAGTGTAAAACTAGCAGAAAAATGATGCCCCTTTTTCTTTAGATCCAAACACTGGCATGCTGCTGCAATTTTAATCAGAAATGCATTGAACTTAGTTGTAGTTTCAGTCACATCTGAAACATGACCAGACACTAGTTATTTCAGCTGGTGGCAGCATACAGAGAGTAGTAAATAACTTTTGCTTTTCATTTTAAGTAAATCTGTTGTTCTGTACTTCAAGAGACACTTCTGGTTTAAGAGGGATGTCAGGTTAGTTGCTGTGCTCTCCAGTGCACTTGCTCCTCCGTATCATAGAAATGTCTGGGTTGGAAGAGACCTCTAGAGGTCATCTAGTCCAACCTCCCCTGCTGAGAGCAGGGACATCCTCAGCTAGAGCAGGTTGCTCAGAGCCTCATCAAGTCTCACCTTAAATGTCTCCAGGGATGGGGCCTCAACTACATCCCTGGGCAACCTGTTCCAGTGCTCCACCACCCTCATGGTATCTAAAAAAGTGATGTCATTATCCTTCTTAACATGGTATTAGACATCCACTGACCATCCCAAAAATGGCTTGTAAGAACTTACTTTACATATTTTCATAGCCTGCCACTTGTTTATCAGCCAGAAAGGATAAAAAAATACTGGTTTTGCTGAGCCAGCTTTAGTCACAACTTGAGAATATACAACAGGTAATACAGGCTCCCTTACTGTTGGCTATAGAGAGCTCACAGCTTAACTGCTAAACAATTTTTATAATCCTTTAAAATCACTGTGGATTACAAATGCTTTTCTTTTTCTAATGCTGCAATTGACCTAGAGAATGCCAGTTTTCTAAAAATACCTCTAACACAAGCTGGACAGCAGAGATTACATTACAGGGCTTCTCTCAAGGTCACTTGCAAGATCTCTGCTTGCAGTGGCTTTAGCACCTGTGTTTGAGCTTTGTTCCTGGCAGCGTTGGGAGTGTGTTTTGCAGAAATTCATCAGCATCCATGCACGCCAGTGAGGTCCAAGCAGTAATAAACTGTATTCTGAGAAAAAGGTATTCTATTCTTTTTCTCACCTCTGATCAGCATGCTGAAGGGAAGGGCACCAGTCTCTGCCTTCTGACTTCTTTGTTCATGGAGTGCTTTGTCAAATACAACCCATTCCACCTCTCCTCTCAGGCTTCCTATGTAAATACTAGTGCCAGTACTTCATGAAAACACTGAAAAAAATAGTATACAGTACATGCAGTCTCTGATGGAGGATGAGGAAAACCAATAAATAGACATTCTTGAATGAGACCCAAGAACACAGTGACAAGCAAAATACAAATCTCCGCCTTCCTGAGACAAAAAATGTGCACAGCAGGGGGACGATAGAGAAATGCTGAGGAAAAAAAAAGAATTCTTTAGGAAAGCAAATCATGTACTTAGTAGTTCTCTTTACTAATTTTATGTAATACAATCATGCATAGAACTTACCAAAAGCTACAGGTACAATGCAGATTTATTTTACCCATCTGTGGAAGAAATCTGATGAAGATTTACCACTGTAGACTTGACTCGGTTTCTTCTCATCAAGGGTCCTCCAGCCGCTATTATCCGCCTTCCTTTTTTACTGACAGAGCAAATAATATCAGCTGCAATCAGTGATATTTAAGTATCTTTACCTTGTGAGGGAGAAGGTTTGTGGAGGATTTATCTTCCTAATTCTTTGCAGCATCTGACCAGCATCATCTCTTCCTGCTGTAAAGGTAACTGTACCCTCAATGACATCACCACATTTTCTAAAATGCAATTAACATATCTTAATCCTATAGCTAAAGGCATTGGCCTAGACTACACTCTCATTTCATATATACCCATACCTGAAAGGGGACGTGAGAAGTGGTTTAAAAAACCCACACCTCCCTCCTCTGTGAAGATGGTGAGCATTCAGAACAAAGTTATTCCAAAGGGACAAAACCATATTTTCAATTTATCCCCTCCACTTTGGTATGGAACAGATTGCTTTGATTATTTTCAGTGCACAGCACATGCCACGATCGTACTACCACAGATAAAAGTACAAGACTTGAGTTTCAAAACATCCGATGACAAAAGGGTACAAACCATGCTGTTGAAACCAGAAGTGTACAATTTCTCATTACTAAAAACATTTGCAATACTGCTCATAGCAGGGCCACAGGACTTGGAATAACGATGGACAACTCAATCAACAGCACACCAGCCATCATGCACATGTATCTTCCCCACATTTTAATGAAAGAAGACATTTTGTGAATAACGGCGCACATCACCATATGAGTGCAGAGTGTAAGAATGTAACACCGCAACTTCTCGAGGGCAGTAAATGTCTCCTACCTGAGCTGTATCACATCTATTTGTTGTATTATGTAGACACTACACAGACACCAAATACAGGATGCCCCAAGTATCAGAAAGCTTCCAGAAACCTTATCATACTGATTTATTACCAGATTTAGCTTCTATAGCTTCACAAAGACTGAGTGAAGTTCTCCAATTTCATAGTGGAAAACAACAATTCCCATTCTAGCTGGTAGCTTTTATTTTAAATGAGACTGGACTATCCAAAGCAGCCCATACACTGTGTCATAAAACTTCCTAATAAATTTTAATATCTATAAAATCTTGATTAGTGTTGCAGCATTCTGTAACAAAATCTGTAACATAAACCCCAATAAACTGCACCCTGCTGATTTGCATAGTAGTTACAGAAAAAAAGAGCCCAATATACAACTTCATGCTTTATTGGTGCATTATTGCCACATTGACAATTACAGAAAAATTATTTTGCAATCATTTGAAGGTAACAGCTGAACATCTCCTGCACCTATATGTTATTGTAGCGTATTTTCACCGTATCAATAACCATCAATAGGCAATCCAGATCACCGGTTATAATCACTTTGCGCAAGGTAATGCTTTGGTAAGGACAACTACGTATAAACATGGATACCTCCCAACAGTTCATAATATGCTTCCACACAGCGGCATTTTCTATCCATACAGAAATTCCTGCACTTGAAAAGCCACTAAAGCTAAAGCCTTCTTGAGAGTCATACTCCATTGTACAAACTGACATAGCCATCTAAATAATCAAAGACAAAATTCAGGTACTGTCTATATATGCTGTATATATTGTACTAACAACCAAGCCGTAGTTCATAGTTCAAAAGCATCCACGTTCCAAACTTCTAGTATTACAATGGAAATGTGGCATTGCTTTCAGAAGCATTTCTATCAGCTATTACTTACTAGACACAAAGTAGAGGTACCCAGCCCCACTTAATCATGTGCTTCTACACTGAGGTAACTTAAGCTTTCCACTGAAGTCAATGGAGTTGAGAGTGAACCAGCTCATCTTGAAAGACACTTCCATTTGGTAAAAGACATCAAATCTAAACTGTGCTGACTGTCTTCACTACATCACCATCGACTACAGCTGGAGTCTAGACACTACTTGAAATGCAGACACAAGACTAGGAGAGCTGAATCCCATCCAGCTCTCTTGCAAGCCAGCAGCTACCAGTACCAAGCAACCACGATGATCTGCTTCAGTGCTGACACAGCACACTGACAGCTACTGGCCCCACCATCAGTGAGATACCACCACTTTCTTTCCTGACTCTGCAAACATTCCTGGCACCAAACTACCTCGTGCGGATATTCCACGAGGCTCAACAATGAATGAGTTACTCATGCACGAGTCACTTGTACACTCATGAGTGGCTATGAACAAGGCCTCAGATGTACCGACATGAGAAACACAAAGCATATTTCTAATATTATGCATACTCTAACACAGAACAATTCTTATAAACAATGCTTGTTCCTTAAGGCAAGTATGATTATCTAATTAAGTTGAAAATAAGGACTGCATATACAGACTGTACATCCCTCCTTGGGTGTAGAATAAATATATCCATATCCTTTACAAAGCGCCACTCCCATTTCAAGGCTATGAAGAGGTGGAAATGCCAGGTCCCTCTCACCCACATGAAGTGAGTTATTCCACCTGTAAAATGGGCCATATTTGATTTTGTTGTTGCTGTTTTACTCAGGGAACAATTATGTAATCTGCAGAAATTTTTAGAAATAGTAAAAGATTCTCACCACTGTTTTTCTACTATTTGATTTTAAACCGAAATGAACCAGTAGTAAAGCCTCAAGTGACCCCAAACTTTCACTGACTTGACAGGTGAATGTTTGCAGCACTAGCTCCCATGTTTACTTTTTTTTGATGTTATTAGAAGTTTTATAAACCTAGAGGGTACTAAAGGCTATTCTATGTTTATAGTCAGTTAAAAACAGAAGTACACTTTAAGTGTAGGTGGAATGTTTAAAAAAATAATTTCCTGGGTTTCTCAGATATGAGCTTCGGAAGACAAATGACAGAGCTAAGTGACTTTGAATTGTGCAATCAGAAGATTTAATTATGTGGCCAAAATTAATCTGATTGCTCTATTTGAAAAGTAACTCTTTTATTCCCTTGTATCACGACTGTCCTTATTGACAACAAGATGACTAGGAAAAAGAATGATGTGCAACAGACGCTGGGTCACAAAGTTAAACACATTTACTAATGGTGTATCTTAACTTCAGACAGTGATCTCAAACCTAAGTTAAAAAAGTAAAAATATTTTTCACCACTTTATTTTAAGTTCAATTCTGGATGGTCCTGAGTTCTTTCATCTTGTTATTGGAATTATCACATCATCATCTCATAAAAATACAGTCCCTAGTGAGATCCATGAGATCACAAATCAGCTGCCTACTGCAGCATTGTCTCTGTAATCTCCAAGTGTAAGAACCTCAGCAAGACCATGAGTGCAAAGAGCTGTAAAGAAGATTCATCTGGATTTCTGGTCCACTTGAGAATGTTTTGAGGCCCTTTTATCATCTCACTAGTTGAAATCAGAAGGCACAGCCACTGGGATGCAACACCGTAGGATACCGAAGACTGTAAGGGTTCTATGTAATCGACACAACCACCGATTTCTGTCGCAACACACAAATTCCCTCCAGATAGTAAAGGTACCAGTACAAAAGGGCTATTCTTCCTTATCAGCTTAGCATGAAAACTACATTAACTATCTGCTATTGCGATGCCACAACTAAAAGTACACATTTTAAGCTCATTAATCGTACTACTCATACTACAGTTTTAACTTGGCAATAAGAAGATCTTATAAAAACCCCACTCCTGATCAGCAAATACTTAACAGAGAATTTCCCATCTGGGATGAAAACTGAACAATGTCTTCATTCGTATTAACCCTTGAAAATTAAAGAAAGAGCATATTATTTTAGACATCAATTTGATTTGACAGTATGAAATGCAAAGGGTTTTTGTTTTCTCTCGAAAACTTATTCACTGATGGCAGTTTCACTGAGATTTTGATGGAAAGCTCACTTGCGAGGCTGGTGGATATGCTGTTTGACATGTTGTGGGTGAGGAAGCTTTTCCACAGAAGGATGTGGTTTCTGGTGAGCCACCTGAGCCGCAGCTGGAGGGAAGTCCTTATCACCCTGTTCAAAGAACACACCAGGAAAAAAAATAAGAAATCCTAAAAGCACACTTTCCAGCTCAAGTGGATGTTAAGTTTTTTAAAATGTGAAAAGCAGATGGAAAACAGTGTCACGTGCTACTCAATTCCCCTGGTACCTATCACATCTCGCCATTCTTTTAGTCAACCTCAAAATTTCTCTTATGCAAGTTTCATTTGTTCCGATTACATGAACAATCCAAGAACACAGTATCTTAAAGTGACACACAGGGAGAAGATAACCAACCCACCCTATTCCTATCTTCTGGGCTGAACAGCTCATGCTAAGTCACTTTCGCTGGCTCTGTGTGGTCAGATCTCCTTGGCCTGTTTGGTTTTCACACCTGGGCAGGCTCGGTTCAGGTGTAACACTTATGCCACCTATTTACATCTGTCATTTCTTGGGTCAGTCCCATGAGGTTTTCAACAAGCAACAGGAAATGACTACTGCCAGTGCTCAGTGGCAGAGGGAGGAGAACAGCACCACAACTTCCCTCTTTAGAAACTGGGACAAACATACCAGAAACTCCCTGCCTTCCACTGGCTTGTGGGGTGACAATCTTACACAGAGGTATTTTGTGCAAACCCGACATCTCAGATAGCCTGTTTCACATCTGACTCCATTTTGATCTACTCCAAATTCCTCCTTTCTGTTCCTTTTGGGGTTTTTTTCATCTTGATCAGTAGGTTAACATTTTCCATTTTCCCACTTTTTTCTCTACTCCTAGTTGCTTCCAAATTTCAAAGATCTCCTCTCCTCAGACTTGACATTTTCTACCATCTTTCCCCTTCCTGTTGCTCTTTGCTTTCTCCATACCTCTCTGACCTTGTTGTCTCAAACAGGTGATGTGAATGCAGCTCTTCTGTGACTTGTGGGCACTGTAACAGCTGAGCAGATGACAGAGTCAGTCTGTAAACATTTGCAGGAAATGCCCACCTTACAATCAAAGTATCGTAGAATAATTCAGGTTGGAAGGGACCAGGATGTCTCTAGCTCAACCTCCTGCTTGTAGTGGAGTTAGCTGTGAGATCAGACCAGCTTATCCAAGGTTTTATCCAGTCTGGTCTTGAAAACCTCTGTGGACAGAGACCGAATAGCCTCTCCAGGTAAGCTGCTCCACTACCTGAATATCCTCACATTGAAAAAGTTCTTTTTTTTTTTTTTTCGGTCTGCTGAGTACCTTCCATTTAAATTTGTGTCTGTTGTCTCGTTTGCCTGTCATGCCCCACTCCAAACAGCCTGATTTCATATTCTTTATAATTTCCTTGTAGATGTGGGAAGGCTGCTCTTAGGTCCTCCCAAAACCATCACTTCTCCAGGCTAAACAAGACCTGCTCCCTCAACCTCTCCTCCCAAGGCATGTGTTCCAGGCCCCTGACCACCTTGGTGGTCCTCTAATGAACTTGCTCTGGCTTATAAATGCCTTTCATACACTGGGGTGCTGGGTGCTTAAAACTGAACGAGCTATTCCATCCCTGCCCATGGCAGGGGGTTGGAACCAAATGATCTTTCAGGTCCCTTCCAGTGCAAACTATAATTCTATGATATAAGGTCTAAAGCATGCTGAGCAGAGGGGGATAATCCCTTCAATCTACCAGCTGCTTTCCTGTTAACACAGCCCAGGATGCTGTTGGCTTTCTTGCTGTCTTGCATGTGGCTGGCTCGTGCCCAGCTGCTGCCTGCCATTCTTCAAGACTGTTCAGCTCCCCCTGAGTAGCAGCCCTGCCCTCAAATATGTCAACTGGTCCTCTCAATTTGGTGCCGTCCACAAACCTGATGAGGGACCTTCTGTCTGATAAAGACATTAAACAGGACACCTCACAGTATATAAACCTCCCCTTGACACCGATGTGAACTATCATATACCAGGAAACTTGAAAATATAATTGAAAAATTACTCTGGGTTCAAAAAACCATTGCTAGGTTTTGGTTATGACATAGAGAAGAAATTTTGATACAAGTTTGGGAGCTATAAAGTCTGAGAAAATCATAGAACAATTCTGTTCTTCGTAGGTTAATAAATAAACCTGCGGTTGAGAGCTTACTGAGGATAAGTATAGTACCTTATTAAGTAACTGATTAGCTAAAGAGCTGAGTTACACAATTAAGAAAATAGTTTCTTTCCATTTTGAATCTTCTGCATGCCTACTTAAGTGGGGGCCTGTGTATTTTTTACATTTGAGATTGCCTAAATCAGTCATAAAAATATCATTACCCTACAACAAAATTACTAAACATTAATGCAGTAATTATTTAGCAGTAATCAAGCATCTAAATGCCTAAATAGGTATCCACTTCGGTGTAGATGGAGGTCCAGGAAATATATCAGTGCTTGTCTACTACCATTATTGGCTGGGGAAAATGGCATCTACTTGCTCTTTCCACCTACGTGATCTGACACAGCCACAGCATCGTACAATAAGCCACATTACACACCCCAGTGATGTACGGCCATCATGATAAAGGTACCCATCATGTAAAGCCATGATATAAATCCTGTCACAACGCACAAGGCGTGAATTACTGACCATACAATTAATGGCAAGTTAATATTAATGATTTAGCTTATGGATTTCCAGGTCCTGCTTGCTGCTAAAATCCAGGGAGTAACACCTTGAATCTTAAGTACCTCAATGCACAAATGGAAACAGAATCTTCAAACACGTATCCTTAAAGGCAGGAGTGTCATTCATCACAGCTCATGTTATAGCAGCAGGCTTAACACGCAACTGCTTTCAAAGGAAATGAACGAATACAGTAATATCTAGCTTAGATATGAAAAGAAGATCCAATAAACATAAAGTGCTAAAATTCAAAGTAAAACGGCAGAAGGAATTTCAATAAATAATTTCAATTTCACACAAAACAAATGAAAATGTTCGAAGCGACTTTCACAACTATACAAAACATAAAGCGTCTTCTCATAAGTGAGGAAGAGGAATGAAAAAAGATTAATTTTGCTCTGATCAGTGATAATTCTGAAAAGCATACAATAATTTTTCTATGATTGTAAGAAATTTAATGATAATCTTACCCTAGCAATGACACCAGAGATGAACACCGTTGGTTTTGGTGGGCTGAAAAAAATAAAAGGGATTTTTTGTATAAATTAGTTAGAAGGTTAAAAAAAACCCAAAACAGTACATCATATATGTAATGCAAAAAAAAAGTGGCATTTTTGGCAATTAATGAATGTTTCAAATAGTCAAGACAAATTTCCTCTGCAAATGATTATTGTCTTACTAGTAGTTACCACAGCCAAGAACAGAACTGCAGGTTTTGGCTGCTATTACTTCACATTAGCTGCGCCAGCAAGTAAAAGACTACTCCAACACTCTGTGCCTTACTTAAAGCCGAGAGTCTTTGTTTGTTTGCACTGGTGTTTTAATCCTCACATTTTATATATAAGCTGCCAGCAGTACTTTAGGCTTAGTATATTTGTACTGCAACAATGAAAACTGAGTTGGCCTAAACGTACTGCTGTGATGGAGAGTAAGATAAAATCCAGGTTTTTATCTGTCAATCAAATGGATTAAGATTCTGAGTTGCAGAAAAGAACATCCGGTACTTTTAACGATAGACTTTCAAGTAGATATTTATCTATTCTTTTAAGTAGGAGAATCATGTCCAAAGTAAAACAAATGTTAAAAACCATAAAGCAAAGCCCACCCTGCTTTTTCATTTGCAGACCTCCATCCATGCCAATAGGAACAGACTCTCCACAGGTAGAATTCAAATCTGAAGCTTGGTCTGAACTGACCACCTCTACATGGAGGCCAAAGCACAGCCACACTGAACAGCTCACCCCTGTTGCCACCTGGTATTGCCACAGTGTCTAAATTATAAAGGCAGCAACTTCAGTGGTATTCTTGGGCACATAAAACCATAAATCTGAACACAGTCTGCAGCAGGATCAAGACCAGGAGCTCCAGAAAATCTCCAAAACAGAGGTAATACTTCTGTAAGAAAACCATGTAACCTGAGGCCTTGGAAAGGGAAGGAGACTGCAAACGTAAAATTGTGCCTCCCTCTGAGCATGTCCAAAACCAAGGACTCTGAGCAGGTGGTTCATTAACTTGGACCATGAGAAGGTCCCTACCCTGTGATGTTACAGCTGATGAGGTTGGAATAACACAAAGCAAACACAAATCAAACAATTTATTAGTGGAAAGATACTGATTATTATGATGCACTTTACAACTACACAGCTTGTAAAGATTTATTAATATGATGTTATATGAAGTTAAGGTGACAAGCAGCACAGTATTAGACCTTGATATAATGGTCTAATAAATATTGCTGTATTGCTACACAGTCTCTGAACACCCTCATTATTTAACAAGACTCATCAATCCTGGAAATTTTTATAAAGTCAGACGGAGAAAGACAGGATTAGAAAAAGGGAGAAAGTTAGCTCATTCTGCACTAAAATACCTCCATTTAAGAGTACCAGTGATATTTCCTGCAATAGGAAGGAGTACTTTGATAGCTATATTAGACTGCAATCTAATTTTCTGTTAGTATAAACTAATAACAAGCAAAGATCAATAGCAAAACACTTTCATTTTATCCTAATTGTACTAAGCCAATTATTATGTTACACTCTGCTTGAGATTTCCTGAATGCTGAGTAACAAACTCAAAGAAGCGACTTTGAGAGAAAACACAGATGGTATTGCAAGGGCTCAAGGTACCATTCATAAACTAACACCATGACATTATATGAGGAAATGAAGAGTAAATGTAAAAATAAAAATGTGTGGCAAGTTATTCTTCAACTATACATGGAATCTGGCTTTAGTCACACTCCAAGAAACAGTTATTTGTTTAACACTGCATTATTAACAATACTGGATACTGAGAAATTCAAATCAGATGGATTTTTTTCTTATATTCTTACCATGACCTTTCAGTGTTCACTGTGCTTGGATGATGCATGAAATTCAAATCAACATTTCTCAAAAAAGAGCCTATATTTGCTGAATGTGCTACAGCTTGTCTGATGACTACCCCACTATTATCTGCTGCATTTCATATTTCTTGCTCTACAGACAAGCAACATACTCCATGGTTTTGGCCAAAAGGAACCTCTGGCAAAACGGTTGCTTGAACAGAGATTTTCACGTAACAAATAATAAGAATCTTCACAGAAACCCTAGTCTCCTGTTAAAAACGTCATCCTATTAATATTCGAAGGATCTACGCTTGCAAGTGCTAAGTTCACTGGGTACACAATACAGATGGACAGAGTTAGGATAGCTAGTACATTTCTGTACTTATTTTTACTTAGTGGTATGCTCTTTTGTCTAATGAACTAGGTTCCTATAAACATCATTTTCATATTCAGTTAACCTAAAATGGGCTCTACAGTTCATGGTTCAGGTAGTACCGCAGAAGTAGGTACCATATCTTTATAAAGAAGACAAAAATCAGCAGTACCATTTCTCCTGGTGAAAGCTATATCCTCCAGATGCAAAGCACTTATCCTGAATTCTATGATGAAATAACATATTGAGTCTTGTTTGTATCTAACGGGCTCTGTGACTGTCTTTAGTTGCACTGCCTTAGGAAAACGGCACTAATTAGGACTATACCATGGGTGCATAGCAGACACCAAAACACCTCACACTAACTCACCAAGGGTTCATGAGGAACATTTTAGGATGGCACAGGGCAATTCACTGGCACATCAGGAACAACCTAATGGGAAATCAGTATTGCAAAAATGCATCTACACCCGGATGCCAGTGGAACACATTTGTCCTTGACTGTCACCCTTGTTTGTCCTCTCCATGGACTTTTGACTGGACTCTTCTTGCTTTATGCTAGATTTCCAACTTTTAAAAGGAAAATCTAATGGGAACATTGACCTGGCTTCCAGCTCAGGCACCTCTACCCTTCATCCACGAAAATCCTGACATTCATTTCTGGCTGACCTGAGTTCCCACAGGCAGCTGTGGGGCACACACTGCGATGAGGCTTCACCTTTCTGCTTAATCAATTACAAAGGCAAAATGCTTCACTCCCATGGAATACACACCAGCCAGGTATTAATTACTCCCTAGCAGGGAAAAAGACAGAAAGCTGGCCAGAAACATGAATGATTGAGTACGTCTGTATTTATGTTCTATGTTAAAGACACTGGCTTTCCCCCATTGTTACCAGATTACACTGCCCCAGAAAAGACCTTTAAAAAATTAATATTAACAGTTACCTGTGATGATCTATAGAACCAGAATCAGACCAGTGCACATATAATCACACATCTGTACTAATGAAGAATTCAATGATCAGAGAAAGGCCCGGATAATCAGTCAGTTACTGATTCACATTTTAATTTCCTTCTTAATGAGAGAAATCTTTCTACAGATGGACTTTTTTTTTTTTTCAATAAATTCAGTCTCTACTGCCAGACTCTCAAACCATTGACTTTTGCAGACCCAGATTAGCTGCCAGGACTATAGCTCCATAACTGCACTCTGGGACATCTACTGGCATTCCAGCAGTGCAGCATCACTTATCATCTTTCCCAAGAACCTACTGAAATTAGGAACAAAAATGGAGAATATGTACAGGCTATTATGACTACATTTATAGGATACAAATTTCAAGTGCTTTAAATTCTATTGGTGTTTTATGCAAAGCACAACCTACATTTCCAGTATTTTGTAAGCTGTGATAGTTGCTTTGAGGATATACTTAATCTGATGAAAATCGGTTTGACAGATGTTGTTTTGAAGATGGAGCATTCCTTTGTCTAGGCATCAGTAAACAAGAAAGCACAAAAGAAAAAAAATAGCACTTTCTGACAAAAACTGATGTTGTTTACACATATATGTGCTTTACAGCTATTTAATGCACACATTTATTTAAAGTTAAATAATAACCACAGACGATATTGTGTAAGGAATACAACAGCATGTTTGCCAAGACTGGCTTAGTGTGTGTCAATACTTTCAGAGCAAATCCTTATTTTATTATAACATATGGAGAAAAAGAACACATCTGTTAAGATCTGAGTGTTCAAAGACCTTACCCTGATTTTACATGTGCGATGCTGCTAAGAACTGCACCTGTTTAACATCAGACTCTCTACTGGATTCATTTATCCTGATTCTATTCAAATAAAATAAAGATTTCTATTATTTCATAACACTTAGCTTAAATAAGATCTTTATCTGACATTGCAAGTAAATCACAAAAAAGATGGAATACTTGAAAAGATCATTAACCAGATGAAATGAGGCATTAATAATACTAAAATCTTACACTTTCGCCTTAGAGAAATTGGTTGAAAAGTCTGACAGATATAATGTAAAGACCAACACACTGACACTGGAATTACTGTGAAATCTCCTGCAGGCCACAGAGCATACATAGGGCAGGTAAGTATTTATCCAATTCTATTTAAAATAGAGAAGCCTAATAAAATGATTCTCTTAAGTTTACAGGGAATGTTATAGCTGTTAACTCTACCTATATAGGTAGTGTATGTGCACAGACATGCGCAGAGGCTACTGCATGTACACATACATGGATTACACAGATCCACAGATGTTTAAGAGTGATCCCAAATGCAAGAAAGAGGAGGGCACGCTCCCACAGCCACGCAGGGAATGAAAGCCTGCTCTCTTCTGTTTGCAGCATCTGAGCTACCTGGTGTGATGGATCTGGATCCGATGCCAGTTTCCAGTGGCAAGCTGAATGGCACATCCAGTGCAGAGGAAGGACGATGAGCATCGCTCACAGTGGGATCCCAAACAAATGCCTAGGTTTAGAGTTGACAAACCAGGAAACAGAACCATGCATATGCATCACTTCTTTCCACATGAACTATCAAAAAATCTCCTGAAACAGGTCTTACTGCAGCCAGGCACGTTGTGGAATAACTTGCCGAAACAAATAAAGATTGAGAATAAGCAATGGCAATACCTTGTTTAAAATACTGTATTCAGTCCAGGAACACCATAACTAAAGAAATAAAGATGGAAAAAACAGCCGAGAGAGCACAGAGAACCTTCGATATGAGGAAAGAGCTAAGAACTATTTGCAAACAGCATACAAAAGAATGGAGAATATTGTTCCCATTTACCTTTTTTTAAAGTAGAAGTAGAAAGTGACACTTGAAAGAAAGCAGAAGATACACATTTACAACTAATAATAGCAGATACATTCTAAATATCCTAGAATTAAATGCAGAATGTCCTGAAAATAAGGCAACATCAAGAGTTTAGTGAGCCTGTAAACCAGAATCACACATTTATATGGTGTAAACACAATCAGGATTAGGATAGAACATGTAAAAACTCTTAACAATGCTGATGCTCCAGAGCTCCAGTGATCATTAAACTGATCAGGCCCACAAAGAAATCTCTTCTGTGCAGAGGTTAAACTTTGATATGTCATTACCCTTTCTGCCTTCAATTAAATAGCGTAAGAGATTATCTTCCTGACACAGCTGATTCATCCAAAATTCATCTATGAGTACTGTAAACCAGGGTACAAGTACAGTCTCAAGATTCCCATTTTGCCAACATTTAAAACAGGTTAGTCTACTTTTTAAAAGACAGAACTACACTGATGCCTCTTCTATATTCTAGCCTTTTGTTAGGCTAGAATATTTTTTGTCAAAATAAGTTTAAAAAAGTCAAACACATTAAAACTACATTAAACTAATTTAAATGGAAATGATTCATATTTGTCTTTTCATATTCATGGGAATTAATGACAAGTTGTTAACACTGACAACTACTTTTTGCTGTTTAAGTGGGCCTGGCAAACAGACATAAAATTTATAAAAAAAATAGCCTGACTTGTTTTTCAAAGACTTAGGAACCACAAATCGTGTCGTAATTTTTAACTACCAAAGAGTTAGTAATTCAATGTTTCCTTTCTTTAATCAAATCATCCAGTGGCATGTATCGTGACTCATAGTTGCTCTCTAGCTTTGGACAGCAAAGGAGAAATTCCTGTGACAGGCTGGAAACCAAAAAGGCACGATGCAGAAGCCGGAGCTGCGACCAGCTCCCTAAACCACCAGGCAAAGGCAGGATGCAGAGAGCATGCAGCTCACCCCTCCAGCACCCCAAAACAACTGGGACTTGAAAAATGAGCAGAACCTTCTGCTGTGAAGCTTGCCCTTTATTTCCTTGCTTATTTCCAAATAAGCATCATTCACTTTTGTTAACAAGTTGCTTAAGCAAGCAAAATGAAAAACATATCTGAAGTAGTATAATCTGCAGTTACCCACTGAACCCCCAACTGTTCCCTAATTAGAGCAAATTTTGCTATTTTCTACCTTGTCCTGGCATGATACTCCATGAACAGAAAGTTCTCCAAATATGCTTGAGCAGTTTCATCTTCAGTCAACAAAACTTCAGACTTTAAGCCTGTCCTTATCTTTCCGGAATTAAAAGCATTTTTGGCCAGTTGTTCAAATCATCCAAGCTTAATCTTCAAGGTTGTTTGGGAATTCATATTTTCTGGTTATGAAATATGACAAACATGAAGCTAACTAGTCTTAGTTTCAGTCTAATGCCTCTTTAAATACGTCCAGATACCTCTTTATAGGGGTGCTTATTTCAATTTACACAGTTGCATTTGATTTGGGCTTTGTCTGCGAAAATAAATTCCAAGATGATTAAAAACACACTGAGATGATTAAAACCACATTTCTCAGCAACAGAGTAAACCTAACAAGCACACTGCTCATAAGCTTGCCTGAAATACTTTCCCATTGGTTAGAATACATTTAGATTTTTAATTTTCTGGACAGAGAAGTAGTAATTAGTCTGACTGACTACCAGAGGGAAATATTTTAGCTGATTGCACAGAGGCAGTATCTGATCTTCTAAGATAATTTATCCAGTTGAGGTAATTTATTTATCAGCCATCTCTTTCAAACCTTTAAGATTACCCACAGGATGGCACTGTTGAACCTCTGAGTGTCGTGTACGGTAACTAGGGAACAACCTCAAGGAAATCCAGGTGCTGTGGAAAATACTAAACCAACTGAAATGCAGTACTTCCCCTTGATGCCAAATCTGGATGAAATGCAGTACGTATACACACACACACACTAATTCATACACGTACTTACAGACACTACTTTTGGAAAACAGTTTTCCTGTCCCCATGTATTTGTCTGTGCCCTGATAAACACCATGAGATAGCTTCCATTCTGCTAAATTGTTCCTCTGACTGTGGAGGAAAAATTAATGCAAGTTTGAAGGAAGAACTTAATGCCCTATAAGGAATTTTTAATGACTATTTGTTTTGCTATTGACATGCAAGCAAACTGGGTGTCCTGACCTTTTATTGAGGTGGTCAATCACTGTCCATTATATTTAATACCAGCTAACTGACATCCGTTGTTCTGTCAACGTATCGCAGCATATGGTGTGATTAATCTCACCAGCCTCTCATTCATCTTTGGGTTTAGTGCAATGTGCTAGCCATAAAAAGATATTTTGGAAAGGTACCCACCATCTCTTATCTATATTGTTGTATGTGTCATTGCTATCAGAGAGTAAATTTCTCTTTCATGCCTTCTTCTGATTACAAAACGGAGATTTAAGTATTTCACCTTTTCTATAGACTCAGAGGATTTAGAAATGCTCTGTAATTCTCCAACTGCTGGTTCATTTATTAGGGTTCAACTCTGTTATTGCAGTATCGACATTAGCTCTTAGTGAATATCAATGGCAAACTTCTCACAGGCAGTGACCGTGGCATGAGCCCTTTTAGTGTCTGTAGCCACTTAACTGTGGAAAAATGAGAGCTACGAAAACTGACATAAAGCAAGCAGTACTTAAACGGTGACACAACTAGAGGGAAACGCTAAAATAAGGAATGAAGTAGAGTACCCTTTTAAGTGGGGCTTAAATGCTTCATTCTCAAAATGGCTAACGCAGACCACGGTGCAAAGGGGAGAGAGGAACAAGTCTTCTGCATATCAGGCAAATGCTGAAGTAGAACCTGTTGCATCTTCCCATGACAGTGATACGCTTCTATACTAAGAATATTATGACTGTGGGTCTGCACTGCAGCATCTCAGCCAGTTGCATTACTGATGGAGCTCTTCCACCTCCCAGATGAGAGGTGGAGTGGAGCTGAAAAAAAAAAGACGTGACACTGTACTAGGAATACACAATGCCAGAGCAGAGAAGGAGGCACAGAAGGCAGGTGCTAATGAGAAGGTGAAAACCTTCTCACTCCTGCCCAGGTGACTCTGTGTTTGTCTCAGAGACAAGCAGAGGTGGCTCAGAATTTCCCAGTCTTTCCTGTTAGAGTTCGTACCTGAATCCTGCTTCCCCATGTCCCAAGCCATTAATCATTCAGTAGATGTGCAATTTTCACTCTCCTACTGCTCTGAACAATTGCCATATTCCTTCTTATGACCCTAACTACACTGCAGACAAAGTCAAAAGTGCATGTATGTGTTTAAAAGTGCATAAATATTATATCATCTTCCACAGCCACAGCACTATTGTGAGCGGTCCTCTCAACCCAATTTTACACTGTGAATTCTGCATGGTTTCCATTCTACAGTCAGACTCCAGTGTTATGTGAAGCTCTCCAAAGTAAATGCAGACTGAAATCAGCGTTTTTTCATTTCTGTGGCTGTTTATGGCTCCACCCACAGTAGAACAGATTGTGATGAAGTTCTTGCCCATTTCAATAGGCCAAGCCTAGGAAAACTCTAAGCACAATAAAGGTTATTGTAGAAGGTCATGAAGACACTCTGCTAGTATCAGAAGCCGTGCTGAAGACCATGTGAGCTAGCTGTGCTGGACAGGAACTTGCTTTAGTTCAAACCCTGCTAAAGTTATTAATGCAATTCTCCCTATTCTCCAGCAGCAAGTGTCATTTCTAGAGAAATAAATCTTGCCATAGGAATACGAGACCAGTAAATCCTGGAACTTGGAATTCCTATTAATTCAGATATAGAAAATACAGAAAACATTAAACACCTGAAAACATCTTATATTTAGAGCTCATAATGGACCAACAGAAAACAGAATTAAAAAATGTTTTCAACTTTAAATAGCTTACTTTTAAGAACCCCCCTAACCTCTAATAAACTTAACCCAGCTAAGTTTTTAATGTGACAAAAGACAAGGAACAAAGTTCTCTAAAGGGGATTCAGACAAGGAGGCATCCCTGTTTAAATGAAATTTGACAAAATGAGTTTCTCCACAGAGAAACTGACCTCCATTGACCTGATAAGAAGCAACCACTTCATTTCTCTACTACCATTACTATGCCAGCCACTGAGCTGTGGCAGTCAGAAGGGTAGCATCTTCATTTTCTGTCTAGAAACATCCAGTCACCTGAACACAATCTGAACAGGCTGTTTCTTCCTTCCATATTCATCACGAAGGTTTTGTCTAGAAGGTCAGCATCAGACATTACTATAGTCATCTGCAAAATGTCCGCTGTCAACGGGACTGGAAAGTGGTACCAAGAAAAAACACAGAAAATGACCTTGAAGAAATGAATCACAATGAGATTCAAAGCATTACAATCTGAAAGATTTCAAGAGGAGTTCTTAGATGGTAAGATTTCACTCAGTGTGAAATAAATGTCTAGCTTTTTAACGTGAAAATAAAAGCCAAGATAATGCAAATGGGCAACAGATCAATGTGGTGGTAAATCTGGAGATAGTTCTATAGTAGGGCCCATTCATTTCATTGGGATCTTAAAGCAACTACAAACTCCTGAATGTCAATACCACTAATGATTTTTCTGTTAATCTAACAAAAATGACTGCTAATTTCCTAATTCAGTCTGTTATATCTGTCATGTCCTGGTGCTCCATTTGTTTGAATGGCTTTTAATTGCTTCAATAATAGCTAAAGCACTTAATTTCCTTATTACAGCACCTGCAAGATGGCAGCTAACCACTTGGAAGCATTACCTTCTACCATACAGAACAGGGGTAGATAACACTTTTTTTTCCTTTTGTGATGCACACGCAGGTTTTCTTCTTCACTTTTTTTCTACAGGACAAATAGATCAGTCTCTCTGAGGAATGAAAACAAAGCAAGCACGCACAGTCTCAGCTGGGTTTACGTGTATTAAGCAGTAGCAATACTGTTGGTACTTTATACTGGTAGTTTGTAGTGGTCATTTCTATACAGAGAACAACAGGCAAGAAAAAAAAAAAAAAAGAGACTACAAATTACTCATTGAGTACTGTCTAAAGTTATGTTTCTGTAGTTTTTCCTAAACAACTGCCTAGTGGTAGTACCTCCGGCCACTGTCGGGATGTTGTAACAAGTGACAATAATGAGAGATACTTAAGAAATCATCAGCCTACTCACCCCTGAAATCAGGGACAATGGGCATAAGTAAAATGGACTTCTTATTTCATAAATAAAGCATACCTATCTAAGTAACAGTTTAGGTTAGATTAGCAAAAAACAGTAATTATCTAAAGATTCCTGGATTCCTCTGTATGCTTCAGAAAGGTGTTTGTGTGTACTGGGACATATAAACATTTTAATTAATCACTTGTTATTACCTAAAGAATCAGGATAATCTTCCCTATGAAATGTATTAACATGCAAAGGCAGAGATGTCTCCTTATACAGAAGGTCATTTTTACTCTATGTAATTCAACTGGGTAGTCAAGTCCCAGTCCATCAGTGTGAAAATTAATGAAAATTTTCATTCATATAACACAGCAATCAGATTTTTAAACAACTAAAAAGTGGAAATAGCAAATGCCACAATAAGGGCACCTTCTATCATATGCACAACCAGGTGTTCACATTTGTAAAGACTATACTGCACAACTTTCATGATGTGGTATGACTGGCACACTATTCTTTCCAGGCTTTCACACTTTGAAGAAATATTTTGCAAATATGAGACATTTCTACTAAAAAAAAAAAAAAAGGTATTTTTCCATTCTTTATCTTTTGATTCCGTTACATTTTCTTATTTCCCTTCCTGTCACTAAGACCCCGATCTGCTGGAATGTACAGCGAAACATCTGTGTAATGCTGACTCTTTATTTCATAAAGAATTTAGTATACAACCCATCCCCATTTAGTTTTCATTACAAAAACAAGTGGTTAGAGGGAGCTCAAGATCTGCAGAAGCAGGCACCAGAGGAAATGATTTAATGGCACTTTTTGGGAAAGGGTACAGGGAAGGTAATGATCCTGCCCTCTCCATCCTGTCCGCTTCTAGCTACCTCTAACAACCTCTTAGCCCTAACGGGCTAGTTCCCAAACCAATAATTTTTTTGGTCGTTTTTAATGCCACCACACTAAATGTGCACAATGGCAAATTAATCACCAAATTGTTTATTTTCAAAGGAGTGATGACTTTGGATAATGTATCTCCAAAGCCGGTGCTTTCCTGAAGAAAACATCTCTGTAACTTACAGCATAATTGCTTCACATGTAAACAGAGATGATCAGGAATTTGGAACTTGTAGCAACTGCATTTTGCTGCAGGATGGAGTATAAGGTGATGCACTGCCTGACTTAGCTGAACTCTTCTGCATTCACAAAAATACTTTAAAGGAACTGTGCCATTTTGGATCTTAACTCTTTTTTTTTTTTTTAATCAAAGACTGTGGGAGAAAATTAAAGATACACCAGCCTGAGATTGCTAAGTCAAGGAACACCAAGAATGGATTCAAATGGTTAACCTATCAGGAAAACATACCACAAAAGAGTATGAACAGGGAAGAGAGACAGGAGACAGACAGCAGAAATCATACTGATAGAAATATGTGTATCTGAGAAAGGTCTCACACTTCACTAAGGCTCTAAATTCTGCTTTGATAACTTACAATATGGATAAATCTTAAAAACTGGGCACTGAAAGCAAAGACCAAGCTTTCACTTAACTGAAAATTAGAAATATTATTTGAATTTTTTTGTTCAGATAAGACAAAATTCTGGAACATAAAATAGCAAAGGTCAATGGAAAGCAGCAAAGCTAGATGTAACGGTAATGCGTTGTGGGAAACGGTGTCTACCTGTGGTCACTCCTCCTCAGTCACATAGTGATTCCCAGAGCACATACCATACAGAAGTGCAAATCAAGAGGTGAGGCCAGACTACAATAGAGGCTGCTTCCTGTGGACCAATGAATATCTAGTCTCTGATGGGGACTAAGAAAAACCCAGCCACATGGATTGCGACAGTCTTTTGGTAACAACCAGATCGTTATTCTTAGGAACTCAAAATAAGAACACAAGAAGCCAAATAAATGCCTCATACATTTACTGCTTGTACTCAGATTCACTTATAATCCTCCTTTCACATTGATTGCATTTTATAAACAGATTTGTGTACATTTTTGACCACTAAACAAGTTTTCACGCTCTTTTCAAGTCAAATACCTACCCATTCATTCCAAATTTATCATGGAAAAAGCAAAAAGAGCAGGTGTAAAGAGAACGTCCTTTATTTATCAAAAGGCCAAATCAATTTCTAATTTTCATCCTCTATGGCAAAACTCTGTATTAACCAATGTGGCATTCCTATTATTAACCTGCGCTTTCAAGAGAGAAAACAGACCTCTTGTGTATACTTGCTTTCAACACTTGCTGCTATGACATTAAAATTGACAGAAGGGTATTGGGCTCCTGTCATAGTTATTTAAAATCTTTATACAGAAGCTGTCCATGGAGACATACCCTGGGCACCCAGATGACAGCAATCCTATTGCTGCAACATAATGGCCAGCTGCAAACTGAAGTTTAATTTTATTTTTACCTATCAGAGGGATGTCTTCTAGCTACTTTCAGTTGCAAAGAAAGAGACATTTCCACAAATTCTCCAGCAACAATCCTCATTCATAGCTGTAACACGTCAAGAGAAGTAGGAAGTAGGAAAGTGTACAAGAGCTTTAAGTGAGAAAAGCAAGATGTTATGAAGCTCTGCTGTGAAGAATGGTAACGTTCCCTGATGCAACATGGAGAGGATAACAACGCAACCCACAGTTCAGAAAAAAACATAGTGCAACCATGCTACTTGATCTGTGAATGGAAGCAAGAAGAGAAGGGCCCACTCTTTCGAAGACATAGTTTAAGGATTTTGTGAGTGCTGGGCAGAAGTACAGTAGGAGAGGAAACTGTAGAGGCAAGGGGAGGGAAAGGATGGAGAAAGGGGAGGGGGAAAATAAATAGAAAAGGGGATCCTCTCCTTTGGCAGTACTGTTGAATAAGTATCAGGAAAAAAATCCTAAAACACAGTGGAAAGATAAGCTCCTGTGACAGGCTTAGATGACAGAGCAGAAGAGACACCCAGAAACATGCTTCATGTTGCAAGAACCAGGCACCTTCCTTTGTAGATGACAGTAATAGTAGAAAAAGCACATGGAAAGATGTGCTTCTGCAGGCAGCAAAAATGCCATTGATTTGCCCACGACATGCTCTGATGTACATACTGCAGGGTTTCAGCAACAGCCATCTTGCCACGGGCTTTCTGCCTCATCTGGACAAAGAGCTTGGCTATCACCTTGTTCAGTGTACACTGGTGCACAAATATCCTCTGTCCCCACCCTTCTCTGTGCGGGCGGGTTCACTACGGTCACATGCGTGTAATTCCCCCCCAATGCATTTTATGGCTGTCACATTGAGAAATGATCCAAGTGTTCTGTAGCCTATGAAAAGACAAGGAGCACGCTCGTTCTCTTGAATGACAGCACCAAAAGTCAGATTTGCAACTCCTGTGAAAAGGACTGATAAACTATCAGCAGTAACGAACCATCAAGGCATCTACAGCTGAGTTCCGGTACTTCTGCTATTTCCAGAACCTTCATTTCCACACAGACCACTGGAGATCCTCCATCTGTTATGAATCAAAAGGTTATGACTTGAGCATTTGAAAGAGGAAGCCCACAACTGTCCACAGCATAAGAAAAACTCACGGGAAATTGCCCACTCTATCTGCTCTGTGCTGGCATGGTACAAACATGACGTGTGATAGAAATGACATATCTAGCATTGTGTCAAAAGGGGAGCTATGAGCTATAAGCATCCATGGAAGCAGCAAAGGTCATGCTCATTTTAGTCTGCATTTGCTTTAGGGAACTGCAAGTAACAGTGGGATGTTAACACAAGAATGGAAATGCTAAAGAAAACATGAGCTAAGCCAATTCACTATTGAGAAAGTCCACCCTGATGTCGTTCCTGTCTGTCTTTCTCTAGGTCTCTCAGAGCAGCAGCAGCCTCTCATAACTTTTACATCAACTGACAATGTTCACAAAGTGTCATTTTGATTTCACTTAGTGTTACCTCACTGCGACTCTTGGCATGTGAAGCAATTTGATCAGCTGTTACCATTTCTTTTAGGTATGGTAATCTTGAGGAACAAATTAATTAAAAACTTCAAGCAGGTTGACAGGTGTGACTATCCGGTGGCAGATTTTTAATGGAAACACGTATTTAGAACTTCAGGAAGGCTTGTAATTATTTCAGGTAGGTCAGGTTTTGGATCAAATCAAAAAATTAACCTATCAATGTGAAGGTGTAATTTGGTGGTGTCTATGTCCTTGGAAAATCTAAGGAAAATCTATTCAGTCTCTCAGCCATTGTGCACATGATGCAACACTTTCAAAAGCAGTTTGTAAACTTACAAGTCTGGGTATTTTGATTAATAAACCTTGCCACAACTTCCAGGGGCGTTAGGCTTTCACAGTTTCACTTGATTCAAACAGGAACACTGCACCTCTGAACACTGAAGGGAAAGCGTATCAAGTAGGGTACTTGAACTTGAGAAACCATTTCTGAATTTTTAGCAGAATGTGTAACTTAGCCTGCATAGCCACTCTCAAGGAAGCAAGACAAAAGGGAAACACCTGATACAATCCCCGAAGAAAACGTGAAAAGTATTTGAGCACCAATGCATGGATTAAACAGGACAAAGAGCTGGTTGTCCACCACCTCACACATGATCTTGGCTTTTAGTCTATATAGTGTAGTTTTCAACAGCTCACTGATATTTTTCTATAAACAATTTGGTTCTAATGATAAGGAAATACAATGTTGTGTAAAATGTGGACTGGACAGCCCGAAAGATCATAGTCCTTTCAAGTACAGAACAGGCAATGCAAGCAGAGGCCAACTCAAACACCATTACTAATGTGACCTTGTCCCTGGGACCTGCACTTCAGTAACTTCCCCAGTGGTTTATTTGACTGCAGCTTAGGGTCTGGCAGCAGCACCGGTAAACAGACTCCAGGCCACAGATAACAAACACTCTCAGCACTACAGTGATGTACTGGTTCAGTGCTCAGGGCAGACTCCCTCTGGAGGGTCAGATGCCCAGGGCTGGTGTTTCACTCTGAAGATCACTGCCTTTTTCTTCCTTTGTGGAGCACATCGCTGTGTATATATATTTTTGGCACACAAAATGCATTCACCTGACACTTGTTGATCAGAACTCAGATCAGACAGTTTGGACCACTGAAGTTGTAGAGATAACCAAGAGGCGGTTCCCTGTTGTCCCCTTAACCCAATATGTAACACCTGGGGATGTCTGCATAAGGTGTCACCCTGCGAAGGCCCGATGGCTCTCCCAGATCATCAGGTCTCTATTTTGTGCCGCTTGGGTGCCCCCTCCCAGACCACTCTGACAGATTGATTTATAATTGCCATCTTGGATTGTATCACTCTTTTGATCTAAATCTCTAAAGTCAGCTCAGAGTATTAGCAACACTCGTTCCTGACCTATTCCCTGGATATACTGTTTACAGAGTTCATAAACCAAAACTGTCTTCAATGATTCTGCTTAATTTTAGAACTAGAAAAGCCAAGCCTAAAAGACGAACAACACTGAAAGAGCTAATAAAACAAGCTAGAGAACTGTAAATACAGAGCAATCCACAACAGAATGGTTGAAGTTGGCAGGGACCTCTGAAAGTCATCTGGTCCAAACCCCTGCTTAGCATGGGCCTTCTAAAGTAGGCTGCCTAGGACCACATCCAGGCAGCTTTTGAATACCTCCAAGGACTGAGACTCCACAACCTCTCTGGGCAACCTGCACAGTCAGCCTCACAGTTTTGGGTTTTTTTTAAAAAAAAAAGTGTTTCCTGATGTTCAGAGGGAACCTCCCATGTTTTAATTTGTGATCACTGCCTCTGGTCCTGTCACTGGGCACCACTGAAAAGAGCCTGTCTCTGTCTTTGCACCCTCCTTTCAGGTATTTTTATATATATTAATGAGTTCTTCCCAAGCCGTCTCTCCTCCAGGCTGAACAGTCTCAGCTCTTTCAACCTCTCTCATAGAAGAGATGCTTCACTGTTTCATCTTTGTCGGCCTTCATTGTCTGGACTCCTTCCAGTAAATCCAACTCTTTCTTGTACTGAGGAATCCAGAACTGGACACAATCCCCTGGTGTATTAGCTACTACCCCTAGCTTGGAGTCATCTGCAGACTTGCCCTGAGTACACTTTGCCCCACCACCCAGATCATTAATGAAGATGTTGAACAGGATTGGACCAGATCCAGTACTGAACCCAGGGGTATACTGCTAATTATTGGCCTCCAACTAGACTTCGTGTCACTGATCACCCCTCTCTGGTCATTCAGTCCACTTTCCATCGACCTCACTGTCTGCTTATCCAGCCCATACTTCATCATATCCTCTCTATGAAGATCTTACTGTAGACAGCACTGAAAATCTTAACTGAAGTCTGGGTGGACAATATTCAAGGCTCTCCCCTCATCTACTACCAAGTTGATATTTTCATCATAGAAGTTTATCAAAAGTGTCAAGCACAGCTTCCCTTTGGTGAATCCATGATGATTATTCCTATTACCTTCTTGTCCTTCTAGAGATGGGAAATGGTTTCCAGGATTAGCTGCTCTATCACCTTCCCAGGGACTGAGGTGAGGCTGACTGGCCCAGAGTTCCCTGACTCCTCCTGACTGCCTGTTTTCAAGTGCTTATAAACGTTGGGAATTTTCTTCTTTCCCTTGTTGAAAGAAATACGATTCTTACTCTAAGAGGTTTTCCCGCTTCAAGAAAATAAACAAAAAAGTTACTGTAAGGGTGGGACCGAAATAGCAAAATTATGAATAAGATAATTTCTTCTTCAAAAGATTTTACTTTCATTTAGCTTTTAACTTATTTGAATCTTTTAAGTGTTAATGTAGTCCCATACAGAGCAATCAAAACTAAGACAGACATCAGATTATGCAGTGATTATTCTGCAATAAAGACCAACGCTAATTACAGAGCTACGAACTCATGAAATAATCATGAAATCCATATTTCCTTTTTTATGGTTTAGACTTAACTATGCACATGTACATTCCCCTCTGAAAGGCAGCAGAATAGCAAATTTCAGCAGTATTACATTTGCCCCACTAAAGACACTTTTGATATAGAGAAGGTCTTAAAAGTTATCATCTACAAAAATAGTCCTTACATGGTGCTATTTGCACAACAGATTTCAATTTCCTCCTTCCTTGCATTTATGAACAAAACTTCAGTGTAAAGAAATTCAAACATTCTAATATCCTTCTCTAACAGATGAGAGACTTCTGGGATATGGAAAATTCAAGAATTATTCTATGGAGACGTATTTGAAGTAAGGGGTACCTGTAACACTGAAAAAGTACTGTATCACTGATCCAAGGTCTAGATAAATCTTGAGCTCTTGAAACTGCCTGGGGAAGAGTCACATAAAGTTCCTGGAAGGTAAACAAATTGGGAAGCATGGGTCTCTACGGTCAACACCGTTCACTTTCACAGAAACTGTGTGGATTAAGAGACATTAAACTTCAGCAGAAGGCTGGTGAACTTGTGACATCATCTTAGTCAAGTCCCATAAAAATAAACTTGTAACCGATTTTTAAATTTTTTTATCATTATTAGTGTTTTCACTCTAAAATAAATGGTACAAAGCTGTCCAAACATTGCCTGTCTGCTGTTTAACCCCACTCCATGGGAAACCAGTGTCATGATAGAGGAAGCAAAGTCTCTGTCAGAATTACCACAGTAAATTACAAATCTAAAGATTTTAAAAATCCAGTTCTGAGAGCAGAGAATAAGGAACCACTGATAAAAGTGATACTATAAAAATAATTCTAAACAAATACACATAGGCAAACATAAATGATAAATACGCACAGGCAAGCAAATTAAATTAGTGCCTAGGAACTGCCTTTTACTTTAGCAGGCCTGAGATACTTCATCCTGTTTACAGCTTGGACACAGGAACCCACAACATTTCCTTAAAAAGGAATACATAATACCCTTCACATCAAAGCTTGTTCCAGCTGAGATGATTTCCACAGCCAGGGGAAAAAAAAAAAAAAAAAAAGCACATTTCCTAAATTAGACCAAGATCAACACCTTAAATAACAAGTTCCTCTTACTATAAGTCACAGGGCCAACTGTTTTCTATTGACAACAAAAAGCTTTGAATGAAAATTCCTGGCCATGTCAAGTTATCCTTATGTTTACATCTCAGTCCAGGTCTTTAGAATTTATTATCTGAAGAAAAAAATGCACTAAGGCAATCCCAGGCCGCCCACTTTTCTGTTTGCTCGGGTCTATAAATCCAACACAAACAAAACCCAAACCAACAAACCCAACAAAAAATCCAAATGCATATCTGGGTATCTATTCCCGTGCTGTGGTTTGGCAGTATTAGTTCCCACACTGCAGATAACTTTAACTATGAGAGCTTCATCCAAGATAATGCCTGTCTCAGTGAGAATGAATTCTATGGCAAGAAGTGCTCTCTAAGATGCTGAACTGTTTGGTTGCAACAGATGGGTGACAATATTACATGCTACTATCCTCTTAATTAAAAAAACAAAACAAAACAAAAACACCCCTGTTTTTCCCAGATATCGGTGGACTGATTAGCTAGGGCTTGTTTTCTGGGATCAGCTGGTTCTTGGAATTCATCAGCTAAGTTCCCTTGGAGAAGTGCGAAAAAGATAAAGACCTTGATGAGATATACAACAGAAGTCATGGGGTGGGACTCATGACATTGCTCACTGGAATGCCTCTAGCTATGCAGAAGTCAGAGCGTATTACCTCCTAACTTCTTAAAAATTTGTTCCAATACTTCCTGAAATATTCAGGCATGACTGACAGCAGAACCAAGACAGTTCCCACCAGGCCTTGACTTCCTCCACGGCAATGAGGTTGCTCACCCTCTGCAGATAGAAGAAATCTCTACCAGAGAATGTGCTGATGCCCTGGAAAACAGGGATGTAGCCAAGCTGTTTGAATAATTAGCTTCAAGGGAAGGTAAATTGTTCTGCCACATGGAGAGTGGAAGCAACTTTAAGAAGCAGTAGTATTGCCACAGCTCATAGGAGAGTCTCAACAGTCACTGTTTCATAAAGAATGTCCCCTCTGGCATTTGTGAGCATGGCAAAATTTCAGAAGGTCTTGAGGTGACAGCATTATTCCCATGATGGCCTAAGGACACAGGCAAGGCAAGATGTGGAGGCGTCTTCAGGTGTGAAACAGAAGTATTTCAAATATATAAAGGTCCACAAGAGAAAAAGCTCATCTAAATTTCCAGCTATGCTAGGAAGTCTAATGGGATACACCATCTGTGCTTGTAGATAAAGCATTTGTGCTTGCATGTATCTGCTAGGGCAGAGCAAATACAGTTCACCCAGCAAAAAGACTCCTCAAAGTTTCACAGCCCAAATGGGACCATCCTGCATTTCAGCAGACAGCAATATCCCAAAAAACGACACATAAAACACCAGCTATGCTTTACCATCACTGCTTCTATGTGTTGTCCCTACTGTACATTATTACAGAGAAAAACCCCAGGAGATCCGAGTGCAGAAAACATGAGCTTCACAGACCATGCAGGAACAGATGAAGTCAAAAATGAGAAAAGATTGCGACTTGTGAAAGGGAAGTAGGGACACCTGAAGCTAAAGTGGAAAGAAATCTAACAACAGATGATGAGGTTGAAGAAGAGATCAGATGAAGTTTTACAATACACCTCATTTCTCTCCTGGAGTCCCGGTAAACATCAAAACGCCATCTTCCCTGGCAGTACATAAAGTTGGCAGTATTTTGTGCTAGAGATTATCCCCCTCTGCTGAGTACTCACTAGACTACATCTGGAATACGGCATCCAGTTCTGGGTCCCCAACACATCAGTAAAGTGGAGTGAGCTCAGTGAGGGCTGTCAGGATGATCAGGGTGTTGGACCACTAACCCTGTGAGGAAAGGCTCAGAGAAATGGGTTTGTTCAGCCTGCAGCAGTGAAGGTTTTGGGGAATCCTCACAGCAGTCTGCCAGTGCCTACAAGGAGGTTATCAAGAAGACAGAGCCAGGCTCTATACAGTGGTGTGTAGTTGCAGGACGAGAGCCACGGGGGTAAGTTGAAACAAAGGAGGTTCACGTTGGCTGTAATGAGAAACTTGCCGTGAGACAGTGGAGCAGCAGAACAGCTTGCTTATAGGGATTGTGTAGCCTCTGTCTTTAGAGGTTTTCAAGACCTGGCTGAATAAAGCTTTGAGTATTTGTTCTGGTCTGACTTCATAGTTAACCCTACTTTCAAGCCTAGACTAGGGATCTCTTGAGGTCCTCTCCAACCTGAATTATGCTATGATCCAGAACCTGCACTGTGTTCGTAAGATGCTATGGTTTACAAGAAGCTTAGAAGTATAGTATTTTAAAACAGGGGCTCTGCACCTGGAAGTTTGTTTCTAACAGTGACCAACAGCAAACCTTTAGCAAAAGTGCTAATGACTAAAAGCACAGTGATCAGTTCCCTGCTATTCATCTCATCAACAGCTCTTTATCTTCATCTATTCCCATCCAGTTTGACTATCGGTTGGGAGATTCCTTAAGTCTCACCACTGTCTTTGCTATCAGCATACACCTGAAATCATCTCCGGAATTAACTTACACTCCCATCTATCCAGGTAGAAACCAAAATAGTATGTACGTTGTTTAAAATGAAAGAGGCTATGGAACTGATAGAAGAGTAGGACGAAGGTGCGTATGAACTGGATGCTATTTAATGGAATATAGATTATTCTACTCAGTTTATCTACTAATAAACAGAATTCGCAGATTGCATTGAATGCTCAACTCATTTTATACTTTACCCTCACTTTACCCTGTCTTTCTTCAGCAAATAGAACAGACCTCTGGTGATGAACGAGGATTATGCAGGAGATCCCCTTGCTTTAACGGTTGGAAAGGGTTTAGCAAATAAGCTAAAGAATGCTCAAGAGAGAAAACATCTAAGGCTAAGGGAATCCAGGAAGTGCAGGGTTGCACACAGCTCATTAGATAGTAAGCCTGCATCAGATGGAATCTTCTGCAAGTCTGCTTTTAAAAAGCAAAGTGGGAGAACAGATTTCATCACACAGCATCACACTGGCCATCACACTAATGAAGATTTGCAGTTTGTTATATTCACTGAGATTAGTTATTTAAGCCAGAAGGTTATGTGATAGTAGCTGTCATCCTCTGCACTGGCCAGCACTGCATGAGGCAAGGATTTTCTGCTAGTATCTCGTGTCTAGTTCCTGTCCACAAAGGAGCAGCAGAATTAGAAGCAAATATGCTTTTCTGAACTCCATTCTGTTTCGCAATTTTAATCCCTTCTGCCATTCCACTTTGAATCTTGATTTTGATACTCCCCTTCCTCTCTAGCTCATTAATTTCAGCAGGCCTCTCACTCAGTTTTCTGCTCTGTCTAGTGCAGTGCAGGTGTCTCTCACACTTAGACAACACCTGCCCATTACCTTTTCAGAGAATTAGTCTTTTCTTCCAAGAGCCTACTCCTACTCCCTGAACCTCCCTTCTTTGTTGTAGAAGGATGTTAATCTGCTCAGGATCTTTAATCCTTCCCCTTATTATCCAGCTCCGACACATTACTGCTTGGAGGTGTTAGTCCCTGGATATTTCTACAGTCAGGATCCTCTGCTGATTTACTTCTTGTTGCAGGATCAAAAAGGAACTTCAGGAAGCAAAACATTTCCCTGCTACCATTAACCAGTACCACTCCTGAGCTGACAGCAAACTGCCAAGAGAGAGAGAAAAAAACCCCAGTTCTTTGGGAAGGAAACACATGCCACTGTATATTTAAGGGTCAGCTTAACTTGAAAGTTTTGCTAAAAATCTTTCTGGTACCATTGTGCAGTTTTGGCCACTGTCAAATGGTAAGGGCTGATAAACATTAAATCACTTCAGAAAATCCAAACAACTGCTGCAACAAAGCAAAGGAACTGGTGGCAGCAGTAAAGACCAGTTCCTACAAGGACAGCACTTAATCCAGACTGGAGCCTGAAGTCTTACCTTCGTGAGAAGTTACTGTCTTTCCTACTCCAAAGCCAGTATCACAGCAGTGTTTGGCAAGCTTTTTCTAATTTTCTTCTAAATTCAACTGCATTCTGTCACTGCCTAAAAGGTAGTGCCTAATTACACTAGTTTGAAGTGATAACAATGATGATTCATGCAATTGGTTCCAAGTTTATCTATGCCAGTTGCCAAGCAGTTCTTTTCAGTCTTTGCTTTGATCGGAGAAAATGACCTTGCTGTCCTTTTAATACCAGCTGTAAAATCAGCTTGCAATTAGTTCTATAAAGTTCAAGTGATTCTAATGAAATCTCTTATGGCCAAATATGTAAATTAATGCTTTAGTTCTACATCTTGATAGTTCAGGGAATTCAGACAGTTCCATGTCCCAGATACACTAGAGTAGGGAAGAAAATATTAATAGTACCAAAAACATCGGGACAAACATATTAACATGTCACCAGAACTAGCAATATTTTTATGCCTATGTTAATTAGCAAAGATTACAAAACAAGAGTATAACAGTTTTTTAAAGCATTTGATGATAAGAGCACAAAAACCTGCATTATTTCTACATAAGCAAAATTTATAGGCAGCTGTTTTTAAATACACGCATGTTTCAGCTCTTCCCTTCTCATTAAGTCAAACAACAGTTAGATAATAGAGTTGAAAACGATTTTGGTACCAATGAATTTATCGCGTTTCCCAGCACATCAAGCTGTCAGACTAACAATTAGCTTCATTTCAAATTAAACCTGACAGGCAGTCCCTTGGTGAAAGAACATGTGTTAATTTAACAAAAGCATATACCTCTTCTCTTTCAAAATACCTCCTCCATCAAGCATACAGCTTTTGGGATTCTCTTTTCCTGCTAGGTGGTACTGCTCTTCCTGTCATTCCACAAATTCCTACTGCAAAGACAGCAAGACTCTAACTTACCCTCAGGTGGTACACAAACCTAAGACTTTTCTCCCCTTCCTAAAGAGGTAGATATGAAATCTGGACTTACGTGTTGCCACCATTCACTACCATAGTTGCCACTGATGTATAAAACCAGAATGAGAGAACTTCTACATTAGCCAGTTAAATGAGGATAAACAGCACCCTCTGAGGAACTGACACTTGACAAGCACCGTACGCTCTATACTTCATTGCTTATTCTCAGGCAGTTTGTTCATCTATCTGTGGCCTTACCTTTTTGCAAAGGAGGTCTGCCAAGTGGTTCCAGGATCAAGTAACAATAACTGAGGTAAAACAGTGAGGACACTTGATGTTTACCTACCAGAAACTAAGGACACTGAAGGACAGCTGTCTTCCCATATATAAGTCAAAAGAAACACTCAAAGAAATGCCAGCAAAATTAGCCGTGAAGACCTGCTATTTTTAATTCAGTATCAGTCAGCGTTCCCTCTTCTTCGCAGGCTCATCTTGCCTTGGGAAGATGTGTCAGGCACACAACAGTAAGCAAACTATACAAGTATCTGGTTATAAGGAAATTTCTTCCTACTATATCACATGGAGGCTGGCAGATTTTACGGAAGATAAATGAGGCTATATACATTGCTATTCTAAGTCCTTCTTTTTAAACTCGCCAAAGCTCCTGTCTGCATCAATATAGAGTTTCTAGGTCAAACATGCTTCAGGGAAACACTACTTTTTCACTTGGACTTTGAAAAATGCAGTCACAAGACATCCAATGGTCTGAAATTTCACTGCACCGAACAGAAAACAACCTAAGTAAAGTACTACCTGTAGACAGAGAATCCCAGAATGGTTTGAGTTGGAAGGACCTTTAAAGATCATCTAGTCCAACCCTCCCTGCCATAGGCAGAGACATATTTAAGGTTGCTTTAATCAGGTTGCTCAAATCCCTATCCAACCTGGCCTTAAACACTTCCAGGGAGAGGGGGCATCCACACCTCTGGGCAAACTGTTGCAATGTCTCATCACCCTCACAGTAAAGAATTTCTTCCTAGTATCTAATGCACAGCAGCCTCTTTCAGTTTAAAACCATTGCCCCATGTCCTGTCACTACAGGTTCTATTAAAAAGACCTTCCTCATCTTACTTACAAGCTCCCTTCAAGTATTGAAAGGCTGTTACAAGGTCTCCCCAGAGCCTTCTCCTCTGTTGGCTGAACAACTACAACACACTCAGCCTGTCCTCACAGCGGAGATGCTCCAGTCCCCTGATCATCTTCATGGTCCTACTCTGGACCTACTCCAACAGGTCCATGTCTTTCCTTTGCTGAGGACTCCAGAGCTGGACAAAATATAGCAGGCGGGGTCTCACCAGAGCACAAAAGAGGGGCAGAATCACCTCCCTTGACCTGCTGGACACACTTCTTTTGATGCAGCCCAGGATATGGTTGGCCTTCTGGACTGTTAGTGCACATTGCCAGCTCACGTCCAGTTTTTCATCCACCAGTCCTTCTCCTCAGGGCTGCTATCAATCCATTCATCACCCAGCCTGTACAGTTACTGGTAATTGCCCTGACGCAGGACTTTGCACTTCACCCTGTTGCACTTCATGAAGTTCACATTAGCCCACTTCTCCAGCCTGTCAAGTCTGCTAATCCCCCTCAACTCAGTCCTGCTGCTCTCCCAGGCAGGAAGTGCCAAAGTATCTGGCAAAGCTGACCTTTCTCTTTTTAACAGACTTGGAAGTCAGACAGATTGTTACCATCTCCTCAAAGCACTCTTGCAGCATGTTTTATTGAGGAATCTCAAGTTCAGCAGCTATGTATACTGCATGCCAGGCAATGAAGACCAAAACCATTCAGGACTTGCAGATTAAAACCAAAACTCCACATTTGGTTCATGAACTTCAGTAAGAACCAACACAGATCTGCAAAGAGCAATGTCATAGTTAACTTAAAACGCAGTTTACCTCATAAATAAGCTGCGGAACTGTGCATTGGATACAGCTTCTCAGCGGGCCCCGATGGAGCGCACAGCAGCAGCACATTTGTACCTCGATGATACTGCTGCACTCCGAAGCAAAGGTCCTCAGTTTAAAAGAGGACACAGAAAGGAAAAGAAGTGTCTAAAGCTAGCACCTCCACACCTTTGCTTACTCTAAGAGTATAACAGCAAGTGAATACCTTGCAGGGCTCTTCAATAGTATGTCCTCACTTGAGGTGAGTTGAAGGCAGTTTGCTGTCCCTAAAACATGCCTCAGTCCCTGGAGTTCATGTGTTACCCAGAGACATTGCAGATACCCATGGATAAAATCTCAACCGGCCTCTAGGTCAAAAGAGCAATTGCCTGCAATTCCTCTTGGATGATCACAAGACAAGTGGGACCACAATCCAACAGTATATCACAACCAGTTTTTTTCCAGAGGCTTCTTGTAGAAGTGAACACTTATGCTGCTTTTGTTTACTAAAGACTAGATCATAAATTAACAGTTCTAGTTTCTGACTCAGAATTGGGCTCATATAACCACAAAATGCTTTTGATTGGAAGGAACCCTTAAACCCTTAAAGGTCATCTAGTCCAACCCCTCCTGTAGCAAGCAGGGACATCATTAACTAGATCAGGTTGCTCAGTGTCCCATCCAACCTGACCTGGAATGTTTCTAGAGATGGGGCATCAACTGCCTCTCTGGGCAACCTGGTCTAGTGTTTCACCACCCTCACTGTAAAAAATGTCCTCCATATATCTAATCTAAATCTACTCTCCTTTAGTTTAAAACTATTATCCCTTCTCCTGTCACAACAGGCCTTGCTAAGAAGACTGCCACACCTTTCTAAAAGGTCCCCTTTAAGGACTAGAAGGGTGAAGTAAGCAGGCCAGCAGCCAGCAGCACCCTTCTCTTCTCCAGGCTGAACAAACCCAACTCTCCCTGCTTTTCTTCATGGGAGAGGTGTTCCAGCCCTCTGGTCATTTTTGGTGGCCCTCCTCTGGACCCACTCCAACAGGTTCATGTCCTTCTTGTACTAAGGGCTCCAGAGCTGGATGCAATACTCCACTTGGAGTCTCACCGCAGACCTACTGTCCATTCTTCTTTTGATGCAGCCCAGGATACAGCTGGCAAATAAGCAGAATTATTCACCTCCAGAAACATTAGGGAAGAAAAAGAAGACAGCGTTGCACCCCCACAAGACTCAATTCTTTTCTCCTCAAGAAGGTGGAGTTAGAGAGTTAGCAGTATTGTTTTCAAATCCAAAAGCACCACATGCTGGTGCCTGGCCATCCCAGAGAATAAACACAGGGATCAAACTCTGTCAATAACCTCAGGCAACAAATTCCTCCTAGCTGGTGGAAGCCAGGGATGGAGATTAATTCACATTCTGGCTGCAGCTTAGACTTCAGTCACTTTATCTCTTAAGCAGTGCAAAACTGTGTTAGCCCATGGCCCGGGCTCCAAGGTGAGCTTTGCAACAGAGGCAGAGCTACCGCTACAGGAGAGATTTAACTGGTTTACCAGTTGTCTGACTCCGCTCACAGCACGCTCTCTACCTCCACCTTTCTTTCCCTACTGCCATGCCAGACAGGAATCTAGTTAAGATGGCAAGGGACCACATGAATATTTCAGACAGTAACCAGAGTGGCAGCTGCTTGAAAGTGTTTCAGTGTGCAAGGCAAGGCAGAGACTACAGTGCAACTGCAGGAATCTTCACCGATTTCTCACATTCCTGTGGTATTTGATCATAAAAAACTCTCTCTACACACAAAACCAGCCAGTTTTCTAAAAGACCTAACAACAAAACTTCAGTGATACCTGAGAAAGGCCACATGATAAATACGACCTTATATTACCTTCTTTTTTTCACTGGATGTTCCAATGTTGTGTTATGGAAGAGGTCAAACAGGATCATCCCACACCACCTCTTTGCCCGATTTACTGACATTTCTATTAGATCTTTATTTCATAGTACTATGGAACAATCTAAACTGGAAGGACTTTTAAGGTGACCAGTCCAACCTCCTGCTCAAAGTAGGGCAATCTTGCTGTGTCTTGACCTGCCAACTTTTGAATATCTCCAAGGATGAGGATTCTAAAACTCTCTGGGCAGCTTTTTCAATGGTTGACCATCATCATCACTGTGGTGGGTTTTTTCCTCCTTATGTCTAGTAAAAATTTCCCTTGCTGTCTTTTGCAGCTGTTGACTTTTACCCTTTCACTGTGGACCTCTGGGAAAAGTCCACCTCCATCTTCTCTACAACTGCTTATTAAGTAATTTATTTACCAGATAATGTGGTAACCAGGTTCCCTACAAGGGCTTACTTCTCTTTGCCCATTTCAAATGCATTTTGAAAACACCTGTACAAGATAACACTTGCTTCAACCAATGTCTGGTTTTTCTAAAGTGCTACGGTACTCTACTAGACAACAATGACTTGACTTTTGCTTTCTTAAATTACTCTTTCATGCCAGTTTACCACTGATTTATCTGTGCCTGGCCTTGCCCCCACACCATCCCAGCTCAATGACCCCTTTCCCCAGGAACGCTCTACTCCAGCTTGCTGCCTCACCTGCTCTGGTGATGGCAGCTGCCCTGGGGACCAAGCATCCCTGCTGTGGTGGTCCCCAGGGACTGCGCATTTTCTCCAGCAGCTGCTCCTGCCACACCTGCTACTTCACGGGCAGTATCTTTCAACTGAAGAGAGTATGGCTACCATAAAGGTGCCACTAGTACTTTTTGACTAAAGAAATTGTTGGGTTCCCTGCAAAGGTTTTTATTAACATAGCTGGTGCCCAGTTTATGGCCAGTCCAAAAGATGTCATACTTTTGACAACACGCTATCCTCCTTGAGAGGCTTTGATTTACAAGAACAATCAGAGTAATTTCCCTCTGAAAATGTACCAGGTGTTATACAAACAAAGTGAATTCCCATCTGGATTAACAGAAATAAGGCTCACTGCTCTGTCAGGCTTACCTTTATGTTGCAGTAGTAGCCACCAGTGTCCCTCCTCTAGCCATCAAATCCTGGATCAGTTAAAACTAGGAGAGATTACGAAAACCAAAATAACAAAGGTCCTCACTTAGCACATACCCTTACAGGGCAGAGCTCAGAGTGGCACAAGGACTGAAGTGAGCAGACTGGTCCTTCCCGAGTCCAGATCTACTGGCCAGCCTCAGGTTGGGTTTGCATTACGAGCCGAGTGGTTGTGAACTTGTTCCCAGAACACACTGCCACCAACAGCTCAAGCACTGGCCCTCAGCACTCACCAGCTCTGCTTAGTTAAATGCCCTTCTGAGGAACTCAGAAGGCCATCACTGAACTCTGCAAATGACGTTTTGGATTGCAAACGTCCCTGGAAAAATTAATGGAAAACAGTTTGCTGAGGCCTAATAAATACAAGTACACAAGAGGCCAAATGCTTTGAGAAGACTGTTCTTGCCTCAGGAAATGCTGCTGTTGCTCTAGCTTAACGAGATTTACTTTTTAACACCATTGAAGTGTCTCTGGTCCCAACAACTGTGTGGGTACATGACAGACATCAGTTCTGATCCTTTCAGGATTGTTTGTAACCACCATCTGACAAGCACTACCACAGAAGTCAGTATTTCTCCTGCCAATACTACGTCTACCAAATGTGAACTCTTCCAGGACAAGATCTCCAAAACACCTCTTCCAAATTATTTCCAGATGCCTACAGAAGCAGATGGACTGCAGACCTGCATTCTCCAAGAAAATGATCACACTAGGAGTGCAGGGGACAGGGGTGTGGAGAAGCTCATTACTGAGTACAAAACATAATGAACATCAAGTACTACACACTGAACTAAAGCAACTCTTACTCTGCATAAAAATTTTTCAGGCTTCTTCCCACACAGAGATATTTCATCTCATCCAACAGTTTACTTTACAGAAGTGAAAGTGATGGATGTACAGAACCAAATTAAACTTTTAGACTGAAATCATCTATGTCTTGACATCTATCCAAAGACTGACTAGTCTCACTAGAATTTATTTGCAGAGACTATGCTACTTAGACAAACATGTGGCACTTAAATTTTTCATCTATATTTACCAGGTTGTTTTCTCAAGTTTCAACTGGAAAAACACAGACATTTCTCCATAAAATCTTTGCCAGGCTTGTGGTAAAATTCTCTTTTTCAGACAACTCTTATATTTCCTTCTTCTTCCATATTTTGAAAGCTAAACCACATGGGTTTTAGGTGGGTTTTTTTTCCCCCCTTTTAGTCAAACCAATTTTGGCAGATCGTGAATCATCAACTACCACTGCAGCTCTTATCTCACTCCATCTTAAGAAAGAGGAAATCAAACTGAAAAGTGCATAAACCAAGGCTCTTCTTTCTGCTTTTCCTTCTTTTCCTGTATCTGCTAGAAAATCTCAGTCTATATTTATGCCAATAACTATAGCCTGAAGAAACAAAGAAAGAATTAATCATATCCAATTTATGCCACATATTAAAGATAATGGATAGAATCTAGGCAGAGCCTAGGAGAGTTAAGTTGATAACTCATACATGGATATGCCAAAACGTTCCTTGCAATTAAATCCTAAAGAAACAAACCAAACCAAATAAACTTCTATGTTTTTCTTGAATTTTGCCCTCCTCTCCCAACTAATTCTCAGAATCTAGTCAGAAGAGATTTCCTGAGGTACTGTAAACAGTATCAGGGTTATGTCTGAGCAATTAGATTTACATTTTCTCTAGCCTTTTTTGCCTAGGGTATCTTGCAAGATTAAAGGTATTAAAAATATCATGTGTCACAGCAGCAAATCCAGAGAACAGGTCTGCTTTTGACTTCCCCTGAATTTCCTGCAGAGCCTACAGATATGCTACAGACTAAACAAGCATAGGATACAGGGACCACCATATCCTCACCTGCAGCTACGGAGGCAGGCCTGTCCACATCAGCTGACAGTCTAGTCCACTTATGCTACTTACAACAGGGTTAAGAAAAGCAGCTGTTTATTAGCATAATTTAGAATTCTGTTTTAAAATGCCTTTCTAGAAGGCACTCTGATGCACGCTTCCAACCTTTCAAGAGCACAAATGTTCTGCAAACTACTGCAGCAGCACTACTGGATTGCCTCCCTAAGCAACTAATGCCACCACAGCCACTGAGAAGTCAGATTCCCAAGTAATTCTCTTACTCAGTTTCAATACAAAAATCTTTCATGAGATCACCATTTCCTCCCTACACATACAAGTTTCTATTGAAATGGCATCTTAACCTTAAGTCAGTCCAAAATTAGCCGTACAGTGTTAGACCACATACTCACCTTGCTAACTCTCAGCAGGCAGCAGTGGACGTGTGGGGAAGGTGAAGAGGATGGAACATGCAGGAAAGTGCTCAAGACAACTTTCTGGAGAACATTCTCCAGAAATCTGCTGCTTGGGAACTGTTGAAGCCAGAAGCTGTCCTTGTATTTGGTAGCCCTCAAACTTTTTCCATGAACTTTGCAGTGCCATTTGTAATCCACAAATTCTTTTTGCAGAGTTTAGCAACGTCCTTCTGGAGTTCCTCACCGTTGGTAGGCCATTTTACTAAGCAAAACTGCTCTATGTAACCTCCAGACTTGGAAGATTTCACTGTTTCCTTCCTTGTTAAGGTCACGGACAACAATCAATGCTTTCACTGTTTGCATATATGAAGTCAGGTGTCTAGCTCTTCAATAAGTATAGCTTTTATTCATTCAAATCCTAATGTACGAGCACTTGCCCAGAAGCTTGGCCGAACACTGCCTTCTCTACTGAAAGGTGAGGTGGGCTATGGAATCTCATGGCAGTAAACACTCGCTGAAATTATGTCCGACTAAACATAAACTGCTAAGACTCAGTAACTCCAATGTTAGTAAACATCACTGTGAAGGTTGTGAAAATCCGAGATGACTTCTGATCGAAATTTTGCTGTTAGGTTCTTTGTACAGACACTTTGTCCCATTTGATAATCTTCTTTTTCACCACATTTTGTAGTAACATAATTAAATTAAAATAAAACCAAATGAATGTCACTTATCCTGCAGAGCCTATTTACTTGCCACGGTTTCTCTCTTAAATACCTACAAAGAAATAACTTGGAAAATTAAATACTAAAACCAAGCAAATAAAGAGTTAATTTGTTTCAGCAATGTGAATGCTGAATTAATTTCAGCATACTAATCTATTACCTAATCCCTCTGCATATTTTTGCATGCCACCTAGTGAGCACAACAGCATTAGAAAATTTTAGCTTAGGATTTTCTAGACAGAAAATGAGTGGAGTTTCAAAGTAAAGTTACTGTAAAGTCACCCCAAAATAGAGGTTATATATGTTGGCTAAATATTGATGCAACTGCATTCAATTAAAATTTGAATGAATGATCAAGTGAAGAAAAAACTTTCAGTCTATGTGGTATGCACAGAATTCCAAAAACTGCAAACAAGATTCCTCATCAAATAAACAGAGTTACCAAGGAATATGGCAGAAGACACTCTTGAGGACCAGAAACTGGAATAAAGCACAGGAATAAATGAAATACCACAATGATGGAGGTTAACAGTGGGATACTGCGAGAATCTCAAAAAGAGGGCTACGCAGGTTGATGACAGAATCTGCTAATATAAATGAACTATTCAGGGTAAAAAAGAAAACAAGAAACCAACAAAAACCTGACTATACATAGTTACAAGGGATCTCAGAGGAACAATAAAGTGAAAGAGAAAGATGGCATCTTGATAAATGCAGAATATACACACTGGGAAAAACAGTCCTAACTGTAAACACATAATGATGGGCTGCAGAATGGTGATTAAACTAAAAAAGAAGTGTTGGAATCACCGTGAAAAGATTTTATGAAATCAGCAGCTCAATACCCTAAAGGCAGTTAAAAAAGACAACTGGAACACAGAAAAAGAGAAGGAAAAGAAGCAGAAAAATAGAACTATGCCAGTGTGTAAGTATGTGGAATGCTTTTACCCTCCACCTTGCAATTCTAGCTATTCTATCACAAATAAAACCCACAAACAAATAAAAAATAAATAAGGGAACTCAATAAAAAAATCTAGAGAGAAGGTAAACCAAATACATTTGTTTACTGTTTCTTAGTAGGTAGGACTTGGGAGTGCACAGCAAAAAGTTACCAGGCAAGCAAACAGAAAACACTTCCTGCAGCATATACTACTACATAGACTGTGGTGATACCTCCACAAGAAGATGACTATCTAGATGAGAAATGTATGTTATCTCTAAAGAGGGATAGAGAAAGAGGAACTAGGTCCAATTTGGATTGCTAGATGCTGGGAGAGTTCATCGGGATCATTCTGCACCAACCCTTCTCGTAGGCTGTCCCAAAGTACCATCTGCTGGGGACCACTGCCCCGGCAGGCGAGGACAGACAGAACTTTGTGCTGGCCCTGCACAGCCATTCATATTCTTTAAAACACGAGAGGAAGGAAGAGATTATAATGAGGTTATAACTCCCCCTTTTCTTCATTGTATGAATAGTTCTTTAGTTTAGAAGACATGGCAACAGGCAGGGAGAAGTATGAACTATATACTGTCTTAGAAAGCCGTTAGCTAACAAACCTACATAAATTTAAAAAAAGCTGGAGAGGAAGACAAAACCTGGTGCAGTGACTGAAAGCTCTTAACTTCCCTTCCTCTCACTGTGCATTAACTTCGCAAATTTCCTCTTCCCAGTAAAAGGTATTAAAACCTGAAAGAATTATCAAAGTGATAAACCCCCCAATCTTCTAGCCTATTTGGTATGCAAAGATTTAGGAAAAAACTGCCAACAGGACCCCTCATTAAGCGGAGTTACCATGGTATATGGCAGGAGACACTCTCAAGGATCAGGAACTGCAATAGCCAAACACCAAAACGACACATCGCTGCTTTAACACATACACGATTATTACCTATTTCTATTAGAACTGTGCAGCTCCTAAACAGCATTTCTGTTTATTCCTCAGTCTGACCCAGAAAATATAGAGGATCCAGGTCCTGATCAGCAGACCAGCTAAGTTGTTAGCAAGCTCTGCACTGAAGGAGGAACACAGAGGTCATTCAAGGTTAGAATTCTTCTTATTAAAAAAAAAAAAAATTATTTTAGGAAAATATATCAGGAAGAAGACAACTGGCAATCACTGACTAATACAAAAATAATTACAAGGGTATGACACAGCATGAAATAAGAACATGAAGACTGGGAAACAAGGTGTCATAAAGGGAGGTCCTTCAAAGGGCAGCAGCAGGAGGAATAAATACTACATCATCATCAGGACTGCAAGCTCTCTGCCATTGTGCTTGCTAAAAAGATATGAAGGAAAAATGCAGCATTAACTTCAAAGATATCTAGTGGTCTTCCAAACCATCCCAATATGGGGAAGGTACCAGAACAGCCAGTGTGACCAGCCAGAAGGCCTGGAGAAAACAGAACATGAAGCTCCCCTCCTTTAGAAGCTTTTGACGTTCTGGCATATTTTTTCCCACTGTAAAGTGGAATGAGAATAAAATCTTTCAAATACCCCAGCAGACTCAGAATTGTGCAATGTCTGAAACCAGGAAATTAATTCTACAGCAGTTTTCAAAGCAATAAATAAGAATGCTAAATTTCATTTAGGCAAAAGCCTTCTAAATAGCCTTATGTGGAAGAATTTGTGGTAATGTTATTAGTGTCACTGTTGATATAAAACAGCATACACATGGCTACATACACCCTTCCTCTAGAATCACAAGTCAGCACGATTCCAGAAATAAAAGAACCACGGAAGTGTACAAATACCTAGCTGAGTTTACGGAAGCTTCATTCCATCACCTCCAATACAAAAGCAACTTTTTAACAAAAAAGCCAAATGGGGCTGTGCATAAATTGGTCAGTTAATTCATTAGTGCCTAACAAAGTCAAGAACCTTAATACATTGCATGCAAATAAGTTGCTTATTAGCAATAATAACATGTTGCTTATTAGCAAAAACACTAATATGTTGCAAGCAGAATAAAATATGTAAATATATATAAAAAATAATCTATATATATATAAGCTGCAATGGCAGCTTTCATAAATAAAGCAATGCAAAGTACTCTTCACCGTCGTAACAACCACCAAACAGCAAAGAGTTTATCAATGCATGTTCTAAACACTAACACAAAGTTACAGTCTCAGGAGAGCAACCATCAGGACTGAAGGACAATCAAGCTCATTATCAATCTTTAAGGTGTACAAGTAGGTACACACTTAGTAATGAAGTTTTGCTTACTTCATTATTCTGAAGACTTTCAGTAGTTCCAAATACTCTCAAGAGAGTCACTACAACTTAAGCTGTTCTAGAGAAAAACCAGCCTAGCTCTTCCACTGTAATACCTGGAGCCCTGCATTTAATCTTTTTTTTTTTATTATTATTAATCCAAAATAAATCTTTAGAGAAGGCTTTTGGAAGCAATGACAAATTCATCACTGCAAAGCACCAGAAAAAAACCCCAAACTAACAACAAACCCTAATCCAAAAAACTCCCACCCGAGCCAAATATTTGGATTCAACATTTTCTGTATTTGTCATTTTCCCAGAGTGAAATTTGTAATTTGAGAAGACACCAAACTCGGTCTCACCCTCAGCATATTGCCATTTGCAAGCTTAATTCTATCTCCCCCCACCCCAGAGACAATCCCAAGGCAAGCAACAGAAACCCAGCCTGTGTTAACACCTCGAGACTGGGGGAAGGCAGAATCCACCTGCTGCAAGACACCACTGAAACCAAACACACTGGGACTCCAGGTCTGCCTGATTCAGTACTGCTGTATGGGGTGCTAGGCAAAGTGCACCATGGGTCTCTCCATAACTGAGAGCTAACCTAGGTTTAATTATGGTTCTAACAATCTGGAGGGAAAAAAAAAAAAAAAGGAAAAAAAAAAAAAAAAAGAGTTCGATTTCAAGGTCATTATGGAAAAGAATGAACCACTTTGGTTGTATCCCACAGAACAAAACCAGCTCCTCTTTGAAGATATTAACAGCCGCAGGCTCACTCTGTTACATACATAATAGGGAATGAGTCCCAGAGAAACTAAAACTCATGAGAACTAGGATTCGTGGGAATGTTGCTGAAGTATTTTTTACTAATTGCCATTTATTTAACAGGATGCCTGTGACCGAGATGCAATCATTGAGATGTTACAATAAAATCAGAAGGCAGCAAGCCACTTTCTCATCAAGCAATGTGCTGCAATGAACAGCTCTATCAGCTGCTACAGCAGACTAAATAGAACTCTGATGATAATAAACACAACGGTGAAAACATCTCTCATGTATCTCCTTCTAGTACTAGTGTCCTGAGAGCAGCCAAGTGAAATTCCCTCCTGTTTGGTCTAGTGACAATTAACAACTGATAATTCTAAGTGTATTTTAATATTCAAAGTTCAGTGCCTGATGCAGCTGAGGTAGAAGAAACTTAAGGGAGAGGAAGGTGCTACTTCAAAAACTAGATCCTCCTCCTTGGCACACATGGTGTCAATCTCACACACCTCCTACTCATTTTCAGCTCATGGTGACTTCACTTCAAACATAGGGTTTTGCTTCTAAATAGATGAGTAGCATCTGGTCCTCTGGCAGTTTGTTCTAGCAGAAATTGGTATCTTTAGCTTTAGAAATGCTGTCGGTGCTGCTGAACACTTAAATAATAGAGATTTGGGCTTAGCTGGCGTAATGAAAAGGATGTGATTATACTCTGGGTTTAGAAATTTTTGTGCTTTATAATGCCTATATAATACCTGCTTTGACACTGTCTGTGCCTTCAAAGTGGCACAGTGACCTTCATCCCATGCATTACAATGCTATAGAAAGACATCGAGAAGAAAAGATACAAAGCAAAATGCCACCGTTCAAGCTATTAGCTTATGATATTTCACTTGTCCATACAGACATGGAACACCATGTTAACTAAGCTGTGCCACTCACAAGATACAACCTCCCATCCGTTTTCCTCTTGCATATGACTAAGCTTTTCTCACTTCCCTCATCACATAGAACACAAATTACAGACTTTCATTCTTTTAAAATCTTTTTCTTACACCAGCTTGGCTGACAATTCATCAGCTAATTTCATAAGACAGCATATGTTTCTTTGGGACTGAACTTGGCACTCTGAGCTGGATGGCGTATCGTCTATTCACTTTGGGGGGGGAATAGCAGATCTTTTTTTAGTTCTTTCACACAGGCACACAGTACTTCAGCAACAGGAAAAGAGCTATCTACATAATGTCGTAAGTAGCACTCGCACTGAGGGATTTATCAACTTACTGCTTTCATCATCAAGAAATACTGGAAGCATGAAAGAATCTTTCAGAAGACTCAAGTCTTCCTGTATAAGAATGCTCCATTCATAATTTTGTCTAGCTTTTCCTCCATTCCCCACATCCACAGATATTTTCACTTCTTAAATGGAGATATTCACAGCCTCATTTCTTGCCTTACAGTAGTTCTGCATTTAGAAATCAGTATTACATATTCTATTCTCTGCACTTAAGAGTTGAATCTGTAACTGTATATGCATTTGATATGTTTCAACACAGGCCATAGTAATAATAACTTTGCTACTTCTCCAAGTAATGTCACCTGCAGAAGATATTGTCCTGAAAACCACATTAAAATGGCTAATATATTGGGGTTTAGTTTTATAATTAAACAAATTATGAATATATAAACTTCAGCAGACTTAAGCATCTGCTAATTGTAAAAACTCTATGTAAAAGATTAAGACACAAAGATGAATAATAAGGTGGGAAAATGCACTGAAGGCAGCATCACTTCTGTAAAGGGAAAGACTGTGACACTATTAAGAAGCTATTCCCTTAACTGTGAAGTGAATTTAAGTACAAAATAAAGATAAGATGGAGGAAGGAAAGAATAATTAAAAAACCCACTAAGCACAGACTCTTTATTTTTGAAAAAGATATTTTGGAAAAAGTAGGAAGCTATTTCCCTCACTGCACAATGCTCTGTTTTCTGCTTAATAATACTACTAAATTAGAGTTACAAATTTTTTACAGCTCTTTTGACGGCAGAATTTCCTTTTAGCCTCTTGAATATTTAACGAAGTAAATACAAAATTACAGTCACACCAAACTCCACCGTGACAATGGGATAATGTCCAACGTTCACTGCAGTTTGCGTCTTTCCCAGAAACAGCAAGCATGGTGTTCACAGACAGGTTGCTTTTTCATTGCATCCTTCAAGGCCAACTGTCTCCAAAGCTCCACACCCGAGTAATGGCAGCCCAAAGACAGGATAAAACCCCTCAAGAGTCATATCTGTTACATCCATAAGTTTAAGCAAGATTCAGTATTGATATGGTCAAGCATAAAATGGCAACATACAGTCTGTGAACATCATCTTTGTGTAAAGCCACATCAGATCACAGAGGTAAAGGAATCAGGCCTCAACATGCGGGGAAAAAAAGCAGGTTAGAAAAGTGGTGGAAAGTGGTGCATTCAGTCGAAGAGGATCTGGCCGTTAATGATGGATGCTTGTACATAGCATCAGTTCATTCCTTCAGAGCTGCCTCCACTGACACAATAGCCCAAGGGACCTTTTAAGCCAACACTTAAGTGGTCCTGCTGCCAGAAAGAGAGACTTATTCAATCCTCTAAACATCAGACTTGTGCATTTCCTCTCCAAAACTTAAGGAGAAGATACAGCAGCCTATCTGTCCCAACCTGTCTCTTTCTTTTAACCTTTTCACCATCCCAAGTCAATGCCTGCTTGCTTTTCCATATGCATGAACACAGGTAAAGAGGTCTTTTTTCAGTTTTATGTTGATGAACTACATAGCAGAAACACTAATGAGCTATTCACTGAGTATATATGGAAGTACCATGCTACCTTTACAGGGGGACTTGGATACCATGATTAACAAGCTGTACAGTGTCTCACTTTTTTTTTTTTTTTGGCTTTGAAATCTCAAGATTTCCTTCTGTAAAATGCCTGTTGACTCTACAACAGACAACAGCAGAACTAACTGGACTGAAACATCTTCATCCACAATGAAAATTACCTCCTACGGGACTTCTGTGCAAGTGAAGTAAACACCAGGCATCATTTCCCAGGTCTTAGCTGTGCTGAAGGGCAGCTATTCCCAAGTTAAAGGGTCAGGACTTTGACTCTTCAGTTTCTGCCTCAGCTAAATTACCAGAATAAAAGGGTGTAATACAAGGAGTAGAAATGTTTCCACATTTAGGGTGTAAACAAACATAAACCCATGCTCTAATGGCTTAGTTGTATGATCTACTTTTCCTTTTTTAAAGTCACTCAGAAGTCTGGACAAGGGTCATTACAAAGCAAAAATTAAATATAATTCAATAATAGCAGAACATTCAGTGGCAAATGACAAAATGGAAAGAATGCCTGCGGCTTATTTCTTTTCAGCTGCAAGAGAGCAGAGTGAAGGAAAGGAAAAACAAATTTACTCTGGAATGAAAGTATAAACCTGCAGCCTACATTTTTGGTATTTACACCATACTTCTAGAAGAAAAAAAGCAGGTGCAGCTTAACTAGCATATTCAGACTTAACAAGTAACACACATACCTGAAGGACAACAGGGGCCTTCAACAACTCCTTTCTCACCACGTAACCGAGTGTACCGAGACTGGCTCTTTGACATACAGACACCCGTATGCTTCATTAGCATGATTTTGCTTTTGAGTCACCACGTTCTAAATTACCCTTTTTTTTTTTGAATATAGCTAAGGCAAATATCCACATCTTACACTGAGTAAAAATCCAGGGTGCATACTTTATTCTTTCTAGACCTAATGGGAAAGTCAGACGTAATACTAGATTCACAATCTCTAGGTACATTTAAAATACAAAATACATACAATTTACATACATACACTGAGAAAACTACGACATTTATATTCAGTAATTAAATCACTGTAATTACCCCCTTCATTTCAGAAATATAAAAAAAGAATTTTTAGACATGAAAGCCTCTGCAGTTTACCCTGTTTGTTAAAAAAGAAAATGAAACAGATATTTGCCTTTTTTTTTTTTTAATCCAAATGCTGATAGATAATTACAGTTTCTTCTTCTTGAAGTCCCAGAGCGACAATTAAAGAAGCGCTTGTGCAAAACTGAGCAACTGAAGTTCTCACTGCAAATTATCTGCCTTTCAGGAGTATTTATTATGGCTAGAATCAGATGTTGGCACTGGAGCACACGTGACATTGCAAATCAGTTAAACATGCAGTAATGGTCTTCTAACAAAGCCCAGGACTATGAGTAGCCTACTTATTCCACATATATGACAACATAAACTCCTGGAAAATGGTTGTTTCTATTAATAACCCAACTTCAGTTTATATGTTTTACCTTCATTCAGCATCACAAAAAACCCTTCTGGCACAAACCATTATGACTGCAAATCAATCAAAACTGCAGCCATATTCAAAAACCAAATCAACACAAGTTTTAAGCAATTACAGAAACTTAAGAAAATCAATAATGGATCAGGCCAGAAGTTCATCCGTCCAGTATCCTGTCTCCAACCAGGCTGATCAGAATCACTCTTGTCTTGAAGAACATGTAGGCCAAAGACCCCCACTTCACAGTCAAGCTTACTACTGACATCTTGACAGTGGTGTCACTGACTTTGGATGCCACACACAATTTTTTTTTAGTTCCCCTAAACCAAATGATGCAATCGCTCTCTTTCATTGAGTCTTCTCCACATAATCACATCCAGCCATTCCTCTTTAGTAAAAATGTATTCACACCAGACATAAAATTATTTCCATTACCACTCAAGGCTGAGAACTGCCTTGTAGGAAAAGTTTAATGAAATCTTACCACATATTGTTTTTAGGGATCACGAACCACCACTATGATAAATCAGCCTACCTTTTCATTAAATGCTAGGTTGTCATCTTTTTATTTTAGCAAACAGAACTGGATAAAATGCCTTTGACAGTAACTCTATTGCAAGCTGCTAAACAACTGAGAAGAAGTGTCAAAGACGATATACCCGGTGAATGTTACTTTAAAATCTCCTTTATCGCCGCGGAATTTGCTACTTCTGAGGTGTTCATCCACATCAACTTTCTTTACATTAAGACTAGAAATACTGACCCAACGTCCTTTTCTACAAGCACGCTGCAAAAACAATACCAAAGCCAGAAACACTTCTATAAACTCTAGCCAAAAGCCTTCTTGCTGAGCATTTGCTCACATTTCTGCCATCGTGAGGAAGACGTGTACTCTGGGAGCTCCCAGGGAACTCTGGGAGAGCTGAAAGTCTTCTGCCTCCCTTTACTGCCGATTCCACTAATCTGTCCTCAACTAAGCCTGCAATGAGATTAAAATAATCACTCAATTATCCTCCCCTGCCTCTTCACACACACACAAATTACTCTTCTCCGTTTTATTACTTACTCTCAGATCATTTTCAGCTGCCCATATCATCTGATACAAATTGCCTGAAGGATTGTTTGCTTTGTTTGACTTTGAATGCAATAGGGAGTAGAGATTGCATCATATCAACAATACTACCTTAAAATGGCAAAGACTAAAAACATGAGAGTAGAAACTTAGAAACACAGATGTCTCTGCATCTGCTTAGCAAAGGGACGTAAAATACCAGCTAGGAAAGATCAAAAAGTACATATATATTGGTGCTGGAGAAAGCAGAACAGAATGCTAGTGACCTCTTCTTCATCTCCCAATAAACCTGTCCCCATCTCCTGATAAACCTCCCTCTCAAAGGCATCAGAAAACCAAGTGTTTTAGAAAGGGCCTGTGAATCACCAGGAATAGAGACAGAAACTCCAGGGGACTGCAACTTCCAGCACAACAGCAGCTGACATGCTGCAAATGTGATTTAATTTTGACAAACAAAAACTTTATGTACTATGGCCTGTGGAGTTTGATTGTTCTGTCTATGGCTAAATAACTTCTTGCTCAGATCTGTAGCTTGTATAGCCACTGGAGGTGTACAAGTATTCCCACAGAAGCCTACAACGGGCACATTAAACCCCTTCCCTCACAGACACAAAGAATTGAATTCTACCAGGAAAAGAACTTGTCTCAGACTTGTAAACCAACTTACAGTTTTGTTGTATAATTCATACTGGTTTCCCATCTAACTATTCCTCCTTATGTCCCTCCTGCTGCTGTCTTTCTCAAGAGGATTAAATAAAGGAAATAAAAAGTTCAGACCAATGCTTTTTATATTAATATACAGACTCAATAATAACTGTATGCTCAAGTGCCTAATACGGACTGATAACGTATCATCTACAAAAATACTAAAGCAAAGAGCACACTTTAAATGCATGTTTGAGTGAGAGGGGAAAATTACAATCTTGTTTGAAGGAAGGAACAAAGCAGGTAGCTATATCGTAACAGAGGTTTCGATCTGTCAACAGGCAAAGAAGTCTTCTTATTTGGATCCTAATGAGATTCCATCACCATGAGGTTGGCATGCCAAGGAAATGCAAGAATAAGCAGGTATAGAACACTGCACCAGGTCTGGCAGAAATGGAGTTCATTTTCCCAGTAGCAGCCCTCATGGTTCTGTACTCTGTAGCGGTAGCTAGAACAGTGTTGGTAACACAGCAGTGCTTTGGCTACTGCTGAGCAGTGCTCACACAGCATCAAGGCTGTCTCTCCAACATTTCCCCCTCACCAGTAAGCTGGGGGTGAGAAAGATCTTGGGAGGTGACACAGCCAGGACAGATGACACAAATGACCAAAGGGATATTCCATACCATACGGCATCTGCTCAGCATTAAAAGAGAAGGGGCGGGGGGGCATTCATTATTACAACATTTGTCTTCTGTAGCAACTGCTATATGTGCACTTAAGCCTTACTTCCCGTGAAGTGGCTGGACATTGCCTGCTGATGGGAAGTACAGAATAAATCTTTTATTTTCCCTTGCTTCTGCATGTGGCCTTTGCTTTTGCTTTATTAAACTGTCTTTATCTTGACCCATGAGTTTATTCTATCGTATTTTATCCCCCCTGTCCTGCTGAGGAGGGGAGTGACAGAATGGCTTGGTGGGCAGCTGATGTCCAGCCAAGGTCAACCCACCACCAACACACGTTAAAGAAAAGGATGTATCCCCAAGCAAAGTTTAAATTAACCACAAGATGCGATGCCTTCCTTTGGACAAAACTTGACGGCAGTACAGACTCTGTTCCAATTTATGTACCACTGAACAGAAATAGAAGATCATCAACCTGGCCAGTGAAGAAATGTTTGTATGAACGAACTTTATGAACAGAAATACAGCAACCAGTCATTGAACCTCCCTGCTTTCATTTCTACACAGCAGTTACCTGATAAATCTAGTCAAAACTGCTAAGTCACTGCTATCTGTCTCGGTATCCTCCATTACTAAACAGCTAGATTCCCACCTAAAATAAAAGCGGACAATAGCATTTATTTTCACTTGTCTTTTCAGATGCATCATATTGTTAAATACATCGCAGAGAAAGGACTACGGGCCAAAGGGTAGAAGGAATCACCCAGCAAGCAACAAGACCACCTCATGCAGTAACTGACAGCCTAATGCTTGTGTCTAAATGTGTCTAGCCTCCATGTTTCTCCACAGTCTGAAACGATCTTCATAGGTTTTAGGAAAGTTGATGTTTTACTTTAACTGTACTTTTTTTCCTAACCTTCTCTTATCTGGCAGGATCATTTAAAGGGGGCTCAGCAAGATAAAAATTCTCAACTTCACCAATTTTCTCTTGAAGTAGCATCTAACTTGTTACTGCTTTAAATCAATTTTATGATACAAACCCAACTATCGCTGGTTTGCTTTCTGCAAGGAAAACAAACTGGTGATAAGGTTCAAGGTCATGGAAATTCACTGTAGGACATGCACAAAATCAAAGGGCTCACCTGCTGGTTTCCCAGTCTTGATCGTCCTTATCTTTTTCTTCTTTGGCATCAGAATTGTGTGGGTGTTTCTGCACAATCCGCATCCCACCAGCTTTCACTGGAACAGAAATTGGGAGTCACATGCAACAAACTTCAGTCAAATCAGCATAAGTGAAGAACGTTTGAAGGATGACCCTTCCCCACCATCCCCCCCTAATATTTTGAAGAGCAGTTAATAGTACAAAGAATTTGAAAAAGGGGCCCAAAGTGTTAAGTCTGGGGAATAGCGTCTTCAAGCCAGCATCTGCCATTCTCTTTCACGTCATGCCATTTTGCTCATCCTGAGAAGCTGCAGCTCATTTTACCACCTACTTCCAATACCATTTTAGAAAACTCAACTGTGTTCTAATTCTCCCCCATCCCTACTGACTTGCAGCAGTCAGAAGCAATGAAGCAATGGCTTGTGTAACGCTACGCAAAAAGCCACATACATGAATGTTAAATACTCCCATAAAACGAGAAGGGCCAAAGAACCTTGCTTATCATTTCAAGTTCAAATCTACAGCTATAATAAATAGTATCTATACAAAGAAGTATTTAATGAACAGTATAATAAAAAGCAAAATTTAGGAGAACTGTTAACTTGCATTTAGAAAAGAGCTTTTTGTTTTGCAAAACATAAGCATTTACCACATTTCAGCTCCTTGTCGTGTCTTAGTTTTAGAAATGATACAACCGTGAAAGCATCCCTTTGAAACACAAAACGAGAAGTGAAAGCAAATCCACTCATGTTCAGCATTTGTCCCCTCCAAAGAATTAATACATAAAATAGGAAGCAAGCCAGGCCTAAAACTGCAGCTACTAAGCAGAGTAACAGGCAGGCTGCTCTCAATCTTTCTGTTTAAATACTGTACTTCTATTTTTTTGCTCCATCCACTGCTGTACACACTTACAAGACAGCACAGGATACGACCATGCATCTTGTTAGCTAATTGGATGGGTTACATTACCATCAGCAACCGCATCAGAAAACCACTACAGCTGTCAGGAGTCAACACAGCCACGTAGAGGCAGGTCGGTTTGTGTTTCACGTTGCTATGACACAGTAAGTCTGTGGGCAGCCTCGGCAGTGGTGTCACAGCCGGAGCAAGCAGGATGCCAGGGCAGCACTCAGGAGGAGCCAAAGCTGCTCCGTCAGCCTTCCCGTGCCCAGCCACAGAGGGGCTAAGGCACCTCACAGCACCTCAGTGCTACTCCCCGAAACCTAGAAACAGGTTTAGTTCTCAATTCTTAACCAGGTCGGCAATGGAAAGGATGCTCCTGTGCTTAAGTTTTGCAGCCAGGGTGAAGGCAAGCAGCCAAGAGAAAGCGACTGCCCTAGGAGAAAGTGACAGCTCTTTGGCCCTGGGATGTTTTAAATAGATTTTAAGCTTTGAGTGATATTTGAAAGATAAATTGCTGATTCAATAAAGGACATTATAAAGACAGGTGCCAAAGAAATATCTTTAAAAACCTATCAAAATTGTGTCCCCTTATCATGTGTTTAAAGAAAAAACAAAACATGCAAAAAACCCCAAAACAAAAACAAAAAAGCACAAAAAAAACCCACCACAAAAAAAAACCTAAACAAACAAAAACAAACAAAAAAACCCACCAACACTAATCATTTTGTATTCTCCCCAGCATAATTTTTTTTTTCCCTTCTTTTGCAAACAAACGCTTTTAAATGTTTATTTGTGAAAGCAAACACCCCAAGTTCTGTCAAGTGCTGTCTTCTTCTAACATAGTTAATCAAAGTGATCGGTAGGTTTTATTTACATTAAATTTATAAATTTAACATCATTGAACTATCAGTTCTTATTAGTCCCCTTTCAAACTACTTTTTGTGGAAAATGTTGTCTCCACAGCAACATCTGCCAGGTTACAAACAGCACTTTTGGACAACACACGTGTGCTCCTATGTTCTTCACTATGAATAATCTAATCAAAAACTAAAGAAAACAATACCCGAAGATTCAGTGCTAATTTAGGTGATCCAAAATCTCTTTTCTCTCATACTGTATATTGCGGCCATCAGGTACTTGTTTTCTCTTTATGTCACTGGCAAAGATATGCAGCTAATATATTGATTTGTCTGTATGTAGAATTAATAAGGATTAATCAGGAAATGACCAGACAATTAAAAGCTGTAATAGTGACTGACCAATGCAGTAACGTTTTAGTAACCTGATTTTTTGCACTAATATCAGCAGGCACAGTATAGCCAGCTAAAAGTACAATGGTGCATAACTGAATAATCTTTAGTAAACTGGGGTTACTGTGCAGATGTGGGAAGCCAAAAGAAGAATCCAGCAAACAACTGCAGTAATAATTTGCATTGCTGAGACCAAAAGTGAAGTCATTAGAGCAGCATCCTACACATATGGCTGGTGTACATCTCTGCCACCCATGACACAGCATGCTCGTATCCAGCCTAGTTTCAAGACATTTAGCTTGAGAAATACCCTTGCAACATAATTCACCTTCCTTTTCAAGAGATTTCAGCCAAGCTACACTACCTCAGGGTTAGACAGAGAGAAGAAATTGTTACATCCATGAAGTTAAAGAAAAACCCACTCCATTTGCAAGATTTTATTGAGACTTAGGAGGATTCATCTGCTTCTTACTTATTTCGCATTTACCACATTATTTTCAACAGATGCTTACCATAGTGATTTTGTCACTTAAAAGTCATTCTTAGAAGAGCAAGAGCTCAGATTTCTTTATAGTAAATCCCACAGAGAGAGGATTTAAATAACTGATAACCATCTTCCAGAACACTGCCAGAAATCAGTGCCCAGAAGAGGTTGATGTCAACAACTCCCTGTTGTGATTAGGAAGAAAGCAGGTCCCATGCCAAAGAGGGAGCTCAGGCTGCAGTTGCTGAGAGAAGATAAGGTGGGACTTGTGCTAAGGCAGCAGGGGACCAGGAACAGCCTCTCCAAGGTGGCAATGGCCAACAGGCCACCAGCCTCTAAGGTGTGAAATAGAGGATCTTCTGCTGGCATGCTCCAAGAAGAGGAACAGCACAAGTCTGTTTGTCTCACTGCTGGATAAGAGCCAAGTGTTGCATTTTAATTATTATCTGTCATGTTGTACCCCCCACAAGAGGCAGACAGGACTGTCTTGTTAGTCCTGTGAATGCCAGCATGTGTTCCTCTTAAGGGTATGACTCCTCCTTTTGGAAATGTATTAAACAACTGTGTTAATCAATTATCACTCAAGATGATCTGGAGTTGGGAAACACTTCCAGCCTATTTACCCTTTATTTTCTCACCTGCCGTGCTTCTTTCAGACTGCTCCCAGTTTCTGAGACTGAATTCTGAAATAAACCCCACCAAATTACAGCAAGCACCAGGTACCTAGAGAAGCACTGCAACTCAGTCACAGCTCCAGCCCCAAGCTCCCTCAAGTTGCAGACCCAAGGCAGTCCTTCCTGGGGAAACCTTCCAGCTCTGCCCCAATTGCCTGCTGGTCACAACAACTAGGCAGGAACTTTCAGAAATCCAAAGTATAAGCAAGAGCTTTAGCAGCTTTCCGTTTTCCTTGAGTATAGTATTAAATATCCGCACAACATTTATTTCTTATATACGGTATAATAACAGATTCAATTACAGCGATGCAATGGATGAAAAGCCAGGACTGAGGGAAATGCAAAATACGCTATTCTGCAAGCTTAAGGGAGCATACATTACTGTCTGACAAAACAAGAACAGAAGTAAAAGTTATATACCTTCATTTCACAGAAATCATGGCTTGGAGCTCTATTTTTTTTTTAATGTAGGAGTAAAGACATAAATATATATATATTTCATGAACCTAGTGTAAATCTTCATAAATAAACTATTATCACAATCACCTTGCTTTACTCCTCCACAGTATCCACTAGAAGAAATGAACAGCTAAAAGCATAATTACGCAGAGCTCTTTAGAGGGACAGCAAGCTGTACAAACCTAGTCGGCAATATATTATAAATGCATTGATCCCACCAATGAATATTTAATAAATCTTAAATCTGTGTCCTCTTAATTCAGAAAGGAGTTGAAAGTTGCTTTGTGCACCCTGCTACCAGCCTGAGGTCTTGAGGTTTCTTTCCATTTCATTACCCTTTGCCTTTTCAAGTGCTTTTCTTGTCTTTTTTCCCCCCTCTGTGTGAAAGATCAATGCAGAGAGCAAGCTATCAGACTGCACAGTCAGTAAGAAGGGGCTAACAGTGCATATGAAACACAATGGATTTGTCAATTCTGTTTCTGTTTGATGATCCAAATCCTTCTTAACTTTTACGTGTCTAATTCAAGCTCAGTGAGGTAAGACACATCCATGACTACAGGTAGTATACAACCGTATGCAGCAAAACCAGAGTTTTTAAGACACTAGGCCAAAAAAATTCCCCTATTCGCATCTTTGCCAGGAACTTATTATGCATGAGCACAACTCCACCTTTATTTATGTAGTCTATGCTTTAATTTTTTTTTAAGAAATGTTACTTTCATTTTATTAACGCTTTTTTTGCAAACTGCCCTATTTGCATTATATTATTGTTCAAGGATCTAAATCTGCTTGAGACAGAGGATTAAAAATCTAGCTTCAGCCCCTAGAGTAAATACAACCTGTTGCTAGTTGGAACATTGACTGTGGCTTTTCCATGTGTTAAAAGACCACAGGCCCACTTTCTTTTGCCCACCACTTCAGAATCATCTTCTTCCAGAAATGACCTAAAGATGCTGTAAAGCAGTATCTTTTTTTTTCCCTGGTATCAAAGCCAGACTTGGTGACAGTCCTCTTTCCTGCCTTGGTGTGTACTCACATCCCCCAGGGATGCTGAATTATCTTAATAGGCACGTAACTGAAAAAGTTCTTCAGTTCGTATGTGGATGCATGTTCTACAAAGAAAAACATAGTAATACTGATGGTCCAACGGCAAGGGAAACCTGTACTGGACGGTGGCAGATCAGTGCCCCACTGAAGGTGAAACGCAGCTCCTACTCTGACCACCTGCTGCTCTGCTGTCCCACGAGCAGGCAGCACCAAGCAGAAGGTGAGGGAGCTCCTTTGCTGGGCAGCCAGCAAGCAGCTTTTCTTGTCTCCTGCCCCACCATCCGACAGAATTCAAGCTGGGAGCAGGCAGCCAGCTCCAGTAACTCGCACCGTAACGCCCACAGGACAAATGGATGCGCAAAATACTATTAGCTCGCAGCTTGTCTGTTCACACTTGGCTCTCACTGTGTTGCGAGTTGCCACGCAGGCTGCGATGTGGCCGAGACTGCTGCTCCTTTCTCCGTCCCGCCTTCATCGGCCCCAGGCGGTGGTTTCGTAGGCCTCCACCGCCTTTCGAGGGCGAGGGCTCATGAAGACAACGTTAACTTGTCTCCCGGGTCAGAAACCAAACAGCGCAAATCCGACGAGGATTTGCATGCAACCAGAGCTCCTCTGGGGCAAGCAGGGCAGGGAGCCTTGCCTCCCCTGCGGGCGAAGACTGCCAGGAGGCAGGGAAAGCTGAAGGAGAAGGGCGAGAAGCAGGCAGAGCTCAGGAGAGAGACCCACGCAGGGCTCAGGAGAGGGACCCACGCACACCTCCCAGGCAAGGAAGCCGGATCAGGCATTGCTGCGGGCGCCGGCGCCCGAGCAAACCACCCAGGGCTCACATCCCGCGGGAAGCGGCGGCGGGAACCGCCCGAGACCATCCTCACCCTCTTCATCCCCGGGCAGCGCCGCAGCACCCGCAAGCCGGGGACTTTGCGGGGAAGCGACGCCCGGCCGGGCTCTCTCGGAGGCACTCGGTTCCCCCGGCCCGCGGCTGCACAGGCCGCCCCG
>JAAGNO010024937.1:0-11780 GCA_033439905.1 Ceryle rudis
ATCCCTGGAACTATTCCAGGTGAGGTTGGTCAGGGCTCTGGGCAACCTGCTCTGGTTGCAGATGTCCCTGCTCCCTGAGTGGGGTTGGACTAGATGACCTTGAAGGGTCCCTTCCAACCCAAACCATTCTGTGATTCTGTACCTCTGGAAGCTGCATTCCATGCTTTGCTTTGTCTGTGGGGCCCAGTTTCTTGTACTTACCTTGATGCCAGTTTTTGCTGAAGGAGCTTCACATCTAAAGGTCTAATTGCATTGATGCCCATTTGCATAGCACAGATGCCAATACACCTTTTGGGTGCCTGCAGGTATCAGCTATGGACGCTTTGTAGCCATATAGTGTTTTGTGCGACTGTACTGTTGCCTTCTACTAAGTTGCATAAACTGGTGCAAGGCACTGGTTGACATGGGTAAGAAAATTGCCCTGTTTGGCAGCAAAGAGGTGCACAGGGTATGTTTGTCAGTGTCGCAGTTCCTTGGGATCATTATGAACACAAATAAATGTTGGCCTTCTGAGGACACTTGCACAGTTTGTCTCTGCCTCAGTTCCGCTCTCAGTAGCAGGCATGTGGGAGCTGCTGCCCTTCCAGGTGCCGCATGCAAGGGCCTGCTGTAACCAGCTGGATGTCTGCAGCACCGTGTCAGGGGAAGTGGAAAGCTGTGGTGTGGTTTAAACCCCAAATCTACTACATATCCTGTATCGCAGAGAGGAATTTAAAGGAAGATGGTCCATTTTTATGGAGGGCGTTGATAGAAAGTTGCAAAGCCCCTGAGGATCTGTGACGTTACCAGGGTGCTCTGATTCTGTGGCAGCATAAGCTCATTCTATAAAATAAACACCACCACCACTCTCGCCCCAAACCTTCCCACATTTTTCATATTTTGAGATTAGCTCCTTGCATTTATGTTTAGAATGTACTGAAGTTGTAAGTTTTGTTCATTTCTCCTCAAATACGGAGTCTCTTTATCCGTTCAAGACTGAAACCTCAGATTACCCTGTAGCCACATGTCTACAGGCTGCTGGGATTTACAAAGTGCTGGGATACCTCTGGTGCAATGAGAGCAGGCCAGGATGGCACAACAGATTTACAGGTCTCCTAGTAACTTTGTCAAAATTTATTTTACTTTTCAGACCACAATGAATGTGGAACATGAAATTAGCCTCCTAGTTGAGGAGATTCATCGGTTGGGAACCAGAAGTAAGTATTACAGTATCTCTGACCATGCAGATGTGGCCATGTTATACATACATGTATGTATATATATGACATACATGTCATACAACTCCAGGCATGTTCTATCAACCTATGAACTTGGCAGATTTAATTAAGCAGTCTCGGGTAACCTGGAAACCTGCATATATATACTTAATGTTGGAAGGTATGGTACTCCCTGCATCCCCACCTTTAAAGTAGTTGTGTTATGAAGTTGAATGTTTTAAGCCCCTGCAGCACAGAGGATGTAGGCTTGAAATCCAGCTCCCACTAAAATCAACTGCAAAATTACCCTTTTCTTTAGATTTCCAATACTTGTTACAGCCATCAGAGAAGAAAGTTGCACCTTTTCCTTCTACCCCCCTCCTTGGTAACTTCCAAACTTCAGAATTTATACACTTCAATTCTGTTCATCATAGTATTATTTTGAAGGAATTGATCTGTATGCCTGAAACTAATCCAGGAGTTATAGGTGCAGTCCCAACCTTCCTTAAACTTGCTTAGAAAAGGTAGCCTTTTCTCTTAAGATTGTTTTTCATCATTAAAACTCCTCTTTCTTTACAAATATTTATGCAGTATTTTTGGATGAGCTACCTGCTGAAATATTTCAGTTCTGATGCAACTTCCTTCAGTTCAGCTTGTTTTTCAAAACCTAAACAGATGCATATGTCTGGCATTTTTGTATGACGGCATCTGCCTTTTAAAAATAACCCGATAACCTTAGCAGGTATTTTTAAATTCTTGCTTTTTGTGAGAAAGGATTTCACATTACAGCTTTTTCAATGTGAACATTACATATTAATAAGGGGAGGAGGAGGGGTGAAAAAATAAATTAACATTTTAGTTATTTAAAATTACTTTCCTCCTTAGGCTTTGTAGAGGTTCAATAGCCTGCGCTGGTCATAGGTTTGAGAAAGTCATCAGTAAAAATAAACGTAGCATATATGTGATGCTTGGTGTGAGTCTCTGGAAAAAAAGGAAAGTCATACCTGCAGAAGTTCTGCCTTCTATTTATCATCAACATTCGTAGTATGTTCACCGATACATTTGGAAACACCATGAGGTTTATTTCTGACTGCATGTCACTTTGTTTCCCCAGTAATCTCCTAACTGAAAGAAAACCTGCATGTGTTTTCATGTTATATCTTTGATTTAGATGCTGATGGACAAGTGAGTGTGAAATTTGGTGTGCTCTTTGCTGATGAGAAATGTGCCAACCTCTTTGAAGCCCTAGTGGGAACCCTTAAGGCTGCAAAACGACGGAAGATTGTCACTTATCAAGGGGAACTACTTTTACAAGGTGTTCATGACAACGTTGATATCGTGCTGCTGCAGGACTGCTGCAGTGGTTCAGCTATGCATTAATGGAATTGTTTGATACAGTGACTTGCGGCATCCTCTGAATAAGGCTGATCATTTTAAGGTGTTTTAATGTATTTTCTATACCTTTATAGTCCAAAGGAAACTGTCCTGTTTTGGAAAACATTCCCTTTTGTAATTCTTCCTAAAATGGTACTGTATGTGAATAAGACAAAAGGTGCCAGATCTCTTTCTTTTATTTTTTTTTTTTTTAATCTCAGGTAATGCTCTCAAATGTCTGGTGGTTATTTTCAACATATGAAGAAGGAGACTGATAATTTAATGTTTACAAATCAAAATGTGCCATGGAAGTATAAAATAAAAGCACATAATTAAATTTATGAAATTCTTATGGATGTTGTTTCTCTTTTTATTTTGCAATCCAAAATGAAAGCAAACTGAACTCCTGTAAGGAACATAGTTCAGTAACTGTACAGAAAGCGTAACAGTGAGGCAGAAATATTTTTGCAGCCTGATTCAATTGAAGAATGACCAGCCTTCAGAGTGACCAGACTGTGCACGAATGATAGCTGTACCTTATCTATTTCACCTCTCGTTCATATCTGGCAGTGTAATAGGCTTTCATTTTTTGTCCTGTAGATTTTTAAAGGAAGTGGGTGAGGAGGCCCCTGACTGCTTTCATGCAGTATTAACCAAAAGATGGTACAGCAGCTTCAGGTTGTGATTATTTTTGTCACAGAAATCACACTTTCTTTCAATCGCTCCAGGCAGAAATTGGGAGGAAAAAAAGCCCTTTTGATTGTTTTCTAGCTTACTGCTAATGCTTCTTAGCAGGTAAAAATGTTCCCTTCTGTTGGGAAAAGGAGTTGCATGAGGAAAGCAGAAGTGGGTAAGCAAACTGCTTACTGCTCTGGGCTTCCACTCTGCAGCTGCAGCTCTTAAAGTTGCAGAATGGGTGAATTTCCTTTTACTTAGCAACCATTTACAAGTGCAAAATCCTTGAAAAGTGTCTCCTTATTTCTAGATACAGGAAATGCACACATAGTTACGGAATCTCTGCAAAGCTGCGTAATTCCAGCTGCTGCCCCTTTCATCTTTGTTTCCTCTGCTTCCCGCAACAGGAAAACAACTTAAATCCTGTGTGCAAACAGATCTGGGCTGCCTCTGCCTGTGCGGGCTCCAGAATCTGGAGAGCAGAGAAGTGATACGCAGAGAAACTTGAGCTGTCTGGGTCCAAGCCAGCTGGAGTGGAGAAGCAGAGCAGGAGCTCAGCACAGCTTACTGGCTCCTGTCCCCTGTTACTCCAGTGCATCTATTCTGCTTCCAGACCTTAGGTGACAAGTGCCTGCACCCCTACGCTCCCAGGCTTTCTGCATTAATGGTGAGACCAGGCATCTCTGCATTACTGGGTATAACTATAGTCATTTTTCTTCTGCTTCTATGTTGTCGAAAGCCTTGAGTCATTGTCTGCATTCATAGGATAGCCTAAGTATGCTGACAGAGTGCTTTGCAGTTGTGGAGACACTGATTTTGGTATGGGAGGGCACCAGCCTGCCCTAGCCAGGATATAGTTCTCTGTGTGTTTTCACAACAGCTCTTTAAGCACTGAAGGGGCCTCAGTCTTGAAAAGTCACTTAAAAAAACCCCTAAAAACCCACAACAGTAAATGTAAGGCTTAGTGCTGAGTTGGAGCTGAGATGGGACTGTGAAGACACCCTTATGTCTCTCTCATTTTTGATTTATCATCTTAACTGCTAATAAATGTGTTCAGTGCTTCTGGATATACCATGTAGAAAGAGACAGAGGTACTTGGCACTAAAATAAATCTGTAACAACCAGAGGAGAATGTGACTGTACTGCCCAGGAAAGTTGAGATTTGTTTTCCCTTTGTTTCTGAAAGCAGAAGAGGAGCAACACGAACAAGGATGTATATACAAGAACTTGCTCTCAGTGCAACACTTAATGCGTCTGCTGGCCACAGAATTGCGTAGGCTTCTTCACTTCAGGTTATATACAAACATTGTTGACTCTAGTTTCTAATTTTTAATTTGGTTTTTTTTCAGAGAAAATCCATTACTAACATTGCTTCACAGACGTGGGACTACACTGGTGTTAAGGAAATAATTACCATAGGAAATAGCCTGGACGCAAGATGTAGTTCCTGGGGCACTTGACACCATAACAGAAAAGCTAACTATGAGGAAAGCATTACCTATTTTTGTAGACAGTAGGAGAATCAGCAGTCCCCCATGATGGTTTTATGACCTTGCCAGCCATGGGTCTGGAGGAAGTTTGTAGATTAGTCAGGAATACCAGTGATTCCAGAAATAGCAAGTCATTCCCCTGACTGCTGGGAAGTAGGGAGATAAAGAGATCTTCGACAACAGCATAAAAGTGTTGTCAGTAGGGCTGTTACCTGCCTGTGATAGTGCTGTGAAAACAGTGAAAGAGAAGGTTAGTTAATTCAGTCTCTATCTACACAGGAGCCAAGAGTATGGTGGAACCTTGAAGAGAGGTTGGGTGAGCTCCAGGCAAATCTAGCTGGTACAATTTAAGATGTTACTTCTGTGTACCTTCAGGAGAGACTGTTAAGAGTAACCAATGGAGTGAAGTGTATGCGCTTACCTCAGCCTTTTCCATGCAAAATCCAGTGACTGCAGATAAACATGCTTTTAAAAGTGTTTCTTTGTAAGCTGTGAAGGCACTGTGGTGCACGTTTGTGTAACCTCTGGCAAGGGGTGGTAACATCTTAAACTTTGCAGCTATTTCTTCTGTAAACATAGGTTTTTGCTGTGAACTTGAGCTAAGGAAAGGTTGAAATGTATGCGATAATATCTTTTACATGCATCTCTCATGTTGGAATGAATTTTGAAAATGCATGTTGTATTTTGCTTGTTTCTCATCTCTCCTCCAACGCTTTGCTGGAGGTGTTCTTTCCGCTTCAAGGGATTTCTTTTGCTGACAGCAGTGTCACTTCTGCCATTCACATCTGTGTAAAGTTGGTTATCTTTACCTAGTTTCTTTGTCACATAAAAACACTTGAAGGAAAAAACATGAGAAAGGGGAGCAGGAAGTTCTTACATGCTGAAAACTGATTACATTGCCACTGATAATTAGCAGTTTTACTTAAAAATAGTTGGATGTTTCAGGGATAGGCCAAGATTCTATTCTACTCCAGCAGCAGAAAGTGATTATTAAGCACGTTTAAATAGATGCAGAGCCTTTACTAAGATGACACAGCATGAACCAAGGAATGCCAGAGGACTGTCCTTATGGCTCCATATCAAATGTCTAACCATTAGTGATGTCTTTGTTTCATCTCCACCTAGTATAAAAGAACAGTCCTAAGGGTTTGGTCTGCACTGTTCAGCATAATTCATGTTCAGTATTGCCTGGAAATCCTCTGTCTGATAATTGTATGATAGGAATCATGGTTTCAGGGATGTAAAAAAGCCCAAAATGCATTTCTTTTGGAAGCTGGCAGAGTCAATAATTTTGCAAAATTCATCTTGTTCATGTCCTTCTCGAGCAAATACGGGATGTTTGGTTTGAAACAGATCTTTTTTCTGATGTGTAAGAAAGCAATTCATTCCAAAGTCAGCCACAAAGTGTAGAACTAAATGTGAATAAAGCAATTTGAAGTAAAATGAACCCCTAGACTAAAAAATATGTTTCAGGGCTCTGACAGTGATTTGGAACAGGTGATCTGCTGGTTAAAGAACATGAGTTTGCTGACCCAGTGACATATTAAAGCCTGAATGAAAGACTTCTGAAAGACAGAAGTCAATATGACATGCTTTGTTTCGCCACCCAAAAGATGGTTATATGTGCCAAAATATTCTGTTGTTTGGTATTTTTTTTTCCTTCTTCCCTAGAAACCAGTCAATTTTTACTTTGGAAGCTGTCCATTAAGCTTATGAAAAAGACCCAAACTGTTCCCTTTGGTGCATTTATTATGTACCAGAGAAAAAAGACAAGGACAATAGCACTGCTTAGCGCGCTCCACTATGTTCAGACAGGATCCAAGTCAAGACTGTTAATGTTAGAGGTGATGCTAAAAACCAACAATCTGCCTTTGCTCAAGGGTCCAGCACCCATACCAACTTAGACCTCCTAAGGATTTGATTTTCAAGGCAAGGTATCTTCAGCGTTTTGGTCTGAAATGTCATTCTCAAAGAATATGAATAGCAGGTTGAAGAGTTGCCCCAGTGCAATGACTTCAAGGAATTTCTGCAGTAAATATTTCATAGAGACATAGCAATTTCTAGGTAGTCCTTTTTTTTAAAAGAAAGCTGAACGGGTTAGTTAAGGATAAGTGCTTGACAGTGTTTCTAGAAAACCGGTGTATTTAAGATCTAGTTAGATAAACTGCCTAACGTGAAATTGTTCTAATAAAGTTTTCCAGAGGGTGGCAGTTCAGTTTAGCTCTGCCACCCTTGAGTACAGCTTTAGCCACAAATGCACTGTAGGTGCATATTTAAGCAGTTGAGAGTGGTCTCCTGGCAGGTATTTTGAATAACACACCAGAAGAAGCGTTGTCTTACAGTGTAGCCTAGATGTCATCACAGATTATGCTTATCTTCACCAGAGCACCTGCACAACTCAAGGAGGTTAAATACCAGGATGGTAACCTGGGAAGAGAGTAGTGCCATCTACAAACACGCTCCAGAGTCTTGTCAGATCAGATCCAGATCAAACCTCCTTTAAGGGAAATGCTTCGTGTCAGACCTGAGCGTTTTTCCAGTACAGCATTTTCACAAATATAGCAACATTATGTCCGTGACCTTGCTCCTTTTTGGAGCTTATTCCTGCACAACCACTGCAAGCTGAGTGACACTGAGAGTCTTGTGGACACCTTACCATGCTTAAAGCTGTTCTCCAGAGAGGACAACAGTATGTGCTATAAATTTGTTTATGCATATTGTGCATACGTATTGGCACAACAGGTACTAAAAAACTGACTATTCTTTCCCGGTGGGGAAACGTTCAGTAAATGACTATTACGTTTGAATGGGAATGTAGTGTTCTGGATTTTCTGGTCTGTGCGAAGTCTGCTAAATGCCACAGAAGATCACATTAGAATAATTGAGAATTTTCATCTTGCAGATGAGGTCTTCTGTGAAGCTTTGGTGATTGAAAACATGTTACTGCTGCATCTTTATTAGTAAAGAGACCATGTCTGTTTCTGCAGCTAATGTTCTAAAAAGCTTCCTTTATAAAGTTGTATTATGAAGCACAGTATGATTTTCTTGGAAGTCCGCTTTCAGTTTTCTTAGAGTAACAAAAAAAAAAAAGGCAACAGCAGTTGAAGATACCACAGTTCAGTGGGCGTTCAGCACTATGTAGCAGTTGACACAGAAGTTAAGATCCAAACATGGAAATAATTACATTTTAAGTACCTTCAGTGACATTGGAGTACTTAAATTCAAGTATGTGACATCTACAAGACACTCCAGTAGATCCAAGTCCACAGACATTCAAGGTTTGACTGGAAAACTTTGCTGGGAACCTAAAATCATGTGAGCCTCCAGATTCCCAGAGGAATTTCCACCTTGTCTGTGCTGAACAACAAAGTGCCCGTCTCAGACATACATCCACAGGGGATCAGCACACACTTATGCCTAAACTGCCCCAGGATCTCTGCTGGGAAGCATGGACACTGAGTCATCCTCAGTCCTGTACAGAAATGTCTGTAATTTTCTTCTTAAGAGTCCACTAAGAGACTTTTTACTATCTTGGCAAATGGTTCTTGCTTGAAGGGGGTAGGAGCATCTGCAGCGCGTGGGTGCAGGTTGCTGCTAGGCCCTGCATGCTTACCCCCTGCATGGAACGTGGTGTGCTGAAAAACAGGTCAGCAGATGGAATCACGGGGTAAAAAACTGTGCCTCAGGTTCCTTAGGAAGTTGGTCTGTGCTTCTCTGTTAGCAGCACTGAGGCTGAATGGTTTGCTTAGAGCCAAGAGTGGGATTCCCTAACCTGTGTCTTGCTTTTTGTTGTGGAAAACAATGCTGCTTTATGTGCTTACATTTGTATTGTATTACACTCAAGCAGGACCAGCCAGCTGGCCCAGTAGTGGAGAACTGCCATAATGGGACTTCTCAGAATTGTTTTCTTCTTTATAAACACATTTGTCAGTTTATAGAATAAGAGAACGTCTCAAGATGGAAGGGACCTATAAGTTCATAGCACACATCTGCTTGGCTCCCTCTCAAGTACCTTGCACAGTGAGAAAGAGAGCTCACAGTTGTGCCTGGGATCCCATTCATAGATGTGTGCCCTTGTAGGGGTCTTGACAGCTTTGTTGACATTGCTGAACACATCTCTTCTTAGAAGCTTAACAATAAGCAGCCCAGAAAATGAAGGCAAAAAAATGTCAATACCGCAGTCCCACTCTCATCACTAAGTTTAGGCCTGTACCCAATGTGCTTCCCTTACAGTTTTAAAACAGCCCAAGACAGCAAGCTTTGCATTTAGATGTCAAAGTCAGACCTTCCCCTCTGCAGTCTGCAGCCTGAGCACTGGCAGGATGTGGTGGTGGGTGACAGCCAGGGGCGAAATGCACCCTGGGCTTCTGCGGAAGGGAAAACAAAACCCACTCACTTCAGCAGAAGCAAGAGGAAGTCAATGGTACAAACTGCAAAGTAAATGATAATTTTGGTTTATTGCAATCCAGACTGCTGGTGATCATGCACATGCATATTTGAAATTGCTGTGTTAATAATCTCAATTTTAAACAGAAAAAGAAACATTACTGTAACTGGCTAAAAAAATCCCAACTTGAACTGTACCTACCAAGCTGCGTGTTGCTGTCAAATCCTGTAACACTCTCTGTTAAATTTAAGAAACAAAACTAATCATCTTTGCATTATTTGTTATAGACGATGGTGATAATCTTGGCCAGTTAATGATGTCTTGAGGGTAAAATGTGGACAGTTGGCATTTTATCTATTTAGAATAATTTTTTAAATGGCAGTGCCATCCCTTCACTCCCACTCTAGCTCGCCCACACACACTCAGCATTTTATAAGTCATGCTGTGAAAATACTGAGAGGCTGATGTAAAGAAGAGGCTTTGGAAAGTTCTTTTGTAAAGAATGATTGAGGTGCTTTTTCTTTACTTTCTTTTTTTTTTTTCTGACTGTGAGCGGGTCATATTTCCAAGCCACTGTCTGCAGTACAAGGGCAAGGTATGTATTAAATCTAACATCTGAGGATATTCTATGGTTAAGGTGAGGACACGAGAGAAATAAGGTTCTTTCCATTTCATTTATAAGAATGTTTCTGCAGTCCATAGGACCTTTAGCTATTGTTTAGGATTCAGTGGGGCAGTTCACATGTGATCAAGCCAGGTATATGGCTGTTGTTAGAGAAGCAAGGGGGCAAACAGTGTGAAAATCACAGGTTGCATCACTTGCACTCACGATTTATGCACGTCCCCATCTCTAACACGGGTAGTTCATGAGCCTTTCAGCCGTAATGTCATGATCTTGTGACTTCGCAGCTGCAGTAGTTAGTGATACCGTATCATTTACCAGGTGGTACCAAGGCCACAGCTTGAACATAAAATCATATTCTAGGTACATTTGTCTCATTAGAGAGGCTTATATTACCATTTTAATCCCTTAACAGTACCGTTCAAAAATATACACATGGCATGAGATGTGTTTCGGGTTTAAATGTTCACTGGGGTAGTACAGGTGTGAAAGCTGCTGGGTGACCTGGTCCCCCAGCTGTGGGAAGGCAGCAGTCCTAGAGGAGAAGCCCAGGCTGAAAACTCCTGAGTGAGCCTGAGGTGCTACTGGTACTCAGCCCAGTCCTGCCCGCGGTTGCAAGATGGGGTTCCGCTCTGGCAACACTGCTGTCTCTACCTAGGAAACACCCACATAGCTTCTCCTCAGTCAGTGGTCTGCAGTATGAGGGGTTGGCATGCTGCCTCCACCTCTGTCATGTCTTGCTTGATCAAGGTGGGGGGAAAAGAAGGGAGTGATGGTGGTTCAGTGATTTGCTTGGGTCAGATAAAGGAGATTTACACCATAGGTCCATAACATGGTGTTTAATTCTTAATCCCCCGTAGCTATAAAAACTACTAAAATTATATATAATGTACTTAAAGGAAAGAGAAGGTAAAGAGGAGAGAAAGAGGAGAGAAAGATGAGAAAGAGTAGACAAAGTTTTGGATCACCACCCAGCATTCCAGTGACGTCTCTCCTAGTCCATTCCTTGGCAGTCTTCGGTGGTGGGTGCACAACTACCAGTGTACTCGAGTTCCTTTCTATTCATTGCTAAGAGGGGTGTTGCTTGAAATACCCCTTAATTTGCATGGGAAGTGTAGAGAGGTGGTGCTAGTTTGCATAGAAAGCATAGAGAGGTGGTAACCACCATTCCTCACATGCTCGAGAGAGGGAAGGACAGAATTAACCCTTTCCACCAATTTTGTTGGTGGTCACTAGAGACCTTGTATTTTATTATCCTTTGCCTGGTAGGCAACACATGAAGACTTGGCAAGGGGACAAGGCTGCTTATCTTCCAATGTACTTCACTCCTGCCTTAGCTGGCATATTTTGTCCTTTGTTCTAACAACAAGGCTGCTTCTTGTATCAGCCCATTCAGGTCAGAGTGTTCCTCACACAGTGTTTGAGACATCGGCTTGGAGTTCGACAACCTCCCACCACTCCTTTGGGGCTCTTTGGGTGACTATCCAAAAGGGTGACTGCCTCTGCCCTTGTGGGGGAAAATAAAGTGTGAGTTTCTGTCTCTGTAACAACAGAGTCCATTTTACAGTTCTCTATTTATTTTAGTTTGTATCTCTAGGTTAAACACTTAAACAGTTACATCCCTCCTCATTTTCTTCCATCCCCAAGCAGCATAACCCTACCTGTTACACTGCAAAATAGCTCCATTTTTGCAGAACAGACAGACAATATAACTTTTTGAGAGGTCTTAGCCCATAAAGCCTAGAAAAGCCTTTTGTAAAGGCATCTGATCACAGAGCCCATCCCTGTATCTTTCCAGGTAGCACCAGGGCCTTTTGGTGGAAACTCCCCAGAATAAGTACTGCTTCTTGGAATTTATTCATGCTTGTATGCACCACTAACCTAGTCCTGTCTGGAATGTCTGCTGTACTGATAGAATGCTGCAAGTGATAGAAACATAGAAATGTCTGGGTTGGAAGACACCTCTAGAGGTCATCTAGTCCAACCCCCCTGCTGAGAGCAGGGACATCCTCAACTAGAGCAGGTTGCTCAGAGCT